>JAWCTZ010001022.1:0-25993 GCA_036850595.1 Rhyacichthys aspro | reverse complement strand
ATTACAGCCAAAGAGAGACCAAAAAGACATACACAAACAGGAGCAACAAACCACGAGGAAGATGAAGAGAGAGAGATGAAGGAGAGGAGGGAGAAGGAGTAGAAGGAGAAGAAGAGGAGAGGAGGGGGAGGGAGGAGGAGGAGGAGGAAAGAGGAGGAGGAGGAGGAGTAGTAGAAGAAGAAGATGAGGAGAAGGATGAGGAGGAGAGAGGGAGGAGAAGGAGGAGAAGGAGTAGAGAGTAGGAGTGAGGAAGAAGAAGATGAGAGGAGGAGGAGGTGAGGAGAGGAGGGAGAAGAAAGGAGGGGAAGAAGAAGGTGAAGAAGAAGAAGAAGAAGAAGAGGAGGAGGGAGGAGGAGGAGGAGGAGAAGAAGAAAGAGGAGGAGAGGGAAGTGAAGGAGTAGTAGAAGAAGAAGATGGAGGAGGAGGAGGGGAGGAGGGGGAGGAGAAGAAAAGGAGGAGGAGAGGAGGAGAAGGAGAAGAACAAGATGGAGGAGGAGGAGGAGAGGAGGAGTGAGGGGAGAAAAAGTAGTAGAAGAAGAAGAAGAAGGAGGGAGGAGGAGGAGGAGGAGGAGAAGAAGTAGAAGAAGAAGAAGATGGAGGAGAAGAAGAGAAGAAGAAGAAGAAGAAGAAGAAGAAGAAGAAGAAGAAGAAGAAGAAGAAGAAATTATACTCATGAACAATTGTTTATTCTTCATTTAGATTTTATTATTTATTTTGGTTATTCATAAGAAAACAGGTTGATGTTTCTCTAATTCATTTTAGACGAAACATCAACCTGTTTTCTTTAAGATAAATAACCAAAATAAAAAATAATAAAAAAATCTAAATCTAATATATCTTGTGTGACCATAATTAACGTGCTGTAAATTTAAACTGATGTTAGGTGTTTGCGATGAGTCAAGAACTGAATAAATATTTGTGACAATAACAAATTCAGGTAGTTTGTGTATCTTGTCATTTCAAGCATTAGTGTATTTTACTTTAACTTTCAAGGTTTATACATTTTCTGAAGTTCTTTCTACGGAAATTGACTATATTAACATAATCCAAGTGATTGCAATAGAGCGGAGATATTTGCTAGTTGGAGCTAAAGTAAACTCTAAACTACAGTTTGATGTAATATTAGTATTTTGAGGAGGACAAATTGATCCTGTTTGACTTTATTCATAAAAGAAAGCAGGAGAGGCCCCTCTGCGTTGGTGTGAGGGAGTCTAGACAGGGACAGCAAAAGAAAGAAAGAAAATAAATGAGGTAGTGCCACTTTAATGTAGTCTTTTAAAACTTCAGGTTCAGACCACTATGAAAGAGTTGTCTGTCTGTGAGTATTCATTTTAATTTTGAATGAAAAACAAGCTACCAATGTTTGAATCAAAATGGCAGCAGGAAGTTGTCAATCATTTATCAATCAGTGCCACATATACACAACAAAGCCTTATATTTGTCTTGAACCAACCTGGTATATAGATAGACCCATGAAAACACATACTTTTAATGAGGCCATAAAGAAAAAACAATACCATATGTGTATCTTTCTTGTGCTTGAGTTGTTCTTTATTCTCTGGTGAAACGATAATACTATTTTTAAATGAAGAAGCTACTCTGAACACTTTCTGAGATGACTGAAAGATTCACTTTGCTGAATATCACCTCGAGATGTCAAATAGTACAACTCCCATTCACTCACAGCTTAAGACATTTAAGAGCCTGCAAAGCAGGGGGATTTCTATTAGACCTAGGTCTATGAAAACAAGTCTAGACGGGTCTGCCTTTCTCACCTGTAACACAAACACACATTATTAAGAAAGAAAAGAGCAACAGTGAGGCTCAGAAGAGGATTTAATGCATGGTTTGTGCTATTTTCAGACTGAATATAGCTTATTTTGCTGTTACAAGCACTTTGATACCAACATTGTCTGAGGACTTGAATTGCAGAGAGAACGGAGGCATAAATGTAAGACAGAGAATAATAATGAGCTTATGAGGGAATAAAGGTTAACAATTTTTTAAAAAGACACTTTAACTGCTCTTGGGACATTGGCCTCTGCACATAACATTTGATTAAAACCAGAGCCACTTTTGTATGATCCTAAACCAAATAAAGAACTTTTTTTCTCTTATTATTTTGTGTGTTAACCTTATTACAGAACTGTGCCAAGTTAATGTTGAAACTAAATCTCTGCAGTGTTAATGCACATGTGACTGAACAAGGATTTAAAGGCAAGAGTGGCCCATTTTGGGTGAAAATCAAACTGATCAGTAGCTGGTGAGGAATGTCTGAGAGCTGCCGTTAAAGGTGAATTTCTCCAACTGTGGATCAATAAAGTCCCATCTCATCTCATCTGACATGGTTCCACGTGATATCATTTCTGACATGGTTCACGATAATACAACAGCAATTCTGCAGACATTTAATCACATAAACGATCTGATAACCTTACATATACATATTTGTCCTAACTCTTGTATTTTAACATAAGTAGTATTTCCTCTAGTGTACGTTAGAATTACTAGAAACTGTAAATGCCTTCATAAACCAAACCAGAAATAAACCAGGTCTAAACCAGATCTAAAATGGGATTTAAAGGCAGTGACAATGTGTAAATGGATTTGTATTAATATGGTTTGCTTCCATTGAGTCAGCTGAAAGGATTAGAATCTGAAGCCCTTGAGTAATCCATCGCTCTAAATGTTTACTGCCTCAATTAGATATTTTAGGTGCACTCCATCCTCCACAAAACAGACCTAACAACGCCCAGGGACGACCCACTGAGCTGCAATAAATAATGAATCTTAATATTGAATATATTTGTTCCCTGAATGTATCGATGAGCAAAATACACATATATGAATGGTTTAGGTGTTCTTCTTACACTGTGCTTTATTTCACTGTGGATTATATTAACTTTTGTACAAATCAGTCAGTAGTGGTTTATTGTTACTATACTAGACTAGTCTAGACCAGATGTGCTGTATTAGTCTAGTCCAGAAAAATAGACGACAACTAGAACACTGAAACAATACTAGATTAAAATTAGACAAAAACTTGGCTTGACTGAATATTTAAATAAGGTTAAGCCTTTTTTTAATTTGGGAATTAAGAGTGCTGCACAGTAAATTTTGCAGTGTAAAATTAAACACTGAAAGAGTAAAATTTTACTCTATTTCCGAGGATATATGGTCCTTATCTATATAGAGTAAAATCTACTCTCTCTTCAGTGTTAAAATTATAGAGTAAAATTAACACACTGATTACACCGAGTAGTGTTGATCAAATTTGACACTGGAGGTTTATAACTCCATGAAGTGTAAAAACTACTAAAGTAAATTATTTACTCTTATGTGGTGCTATAATAACTCTACACTTTTACTCTACACTAATGTGTATTAACACTGTACAGAGTCATTTATAGAGTTAAAATTACCCTACAAGTAGTTATGCAAATAAATACTCTAATTAGTGTAAACTTTACTCTGCTTGTAGTGTAAAATAACATTAATTTCTGCATTAAAAAAAATAAATCACAAGTTAGACAATCACATCTGATTTATTGTCCCCATAAGTCAATACATTTTGAAACATTACAATTTACACTGCTGGCATAAAATGACAATATGGGACAACATACATAGAGGAATCTGATGTGCCCTACTTTCTTTGAACATCAAATGGTTTGTAATAACACAACTCATTCATTGTCAACACTTTTAAAACTTTACATGGATAAAGCCTGACCTTAAAAGCATAGTAATGGTGATCAAAGTGCACAGTTTCCATCAGTTTTCCACAAAAAACAACATCTACCACAACAATGGCTTTGATTTTACAAAACAGGCATTCCTGACGATACCTCACTGCAAACAACAAAGTCATGGCGGTACTCCATACCTTGACATTTCATCCACTTTGCAGAAAATACATTTGTTGACAATCCAAATTTGGAAGCAATGTCTGGAGCGTCTCTGATCTCACAGAGTGTGATGATCTTCCCTGGACCTACAGTCAACCTTTCCTTGCTGAAAGACTCCATACACAAGGCCATACAACTTTGGTGCTTTCTGGCTAAAGTCAGTGTGACGTTTGTGGCCATCCCACTCGAGAATACAACTCAGTGATGTGTCATTGCTTTACAGTTAGTAATGAACCTCAGAGAAGCATGATAAACAGTATCAACCATTCAAAGACATTGAGCTGAAGCATTCATATAAAACAGATCTCCATAATCCAACACAGAGAGGAAAGTTGCAGCGACAAGTCGCTTTTTTACTTCTAACGAAAAACACAGCTTGTTTCGAAAATAAAAACCCAATTTTAGTCTCAGTTTCTTGACAAGATTCTCCACATGTGGTTTGAAAGTGAGGGAGTCATCAATCAGTACACCAAGGTATTTATACTCATGAACCACCTCTATTTTGTTTCCCTCAAGAGTGGACACTGCAGGGATTGTGTGAGGCATCTTCTTACAATTAGAAAACATAAGCTTGGTTTTGTCAGCATTGAGAACTCATTTTAGTTGAAGTAAAGATTGCTGGACAGCAACAAAGGCTTTCTGCAAGGATTCAATGGCCTGAACAAGAGTTGATCCACAGCAATAAATAACTCATCAGCATAAAAATGTACATTAGCATCAGATACATTTGATCCCAAATTATTGATATAAATAATGAATAGGAGGGGACCCCCTTGTGGACAGTAACAAATTCAGAGCATTGACCTTCATATTTAATGCACTGGGTTCTACTACTCAGATAATTAGAGAACCAATCAACTGCTTGCTCTGACAGTCCTGACTGAAGAAGTCTTCTCTTTAAAACAACATGATTGACAGTATCAAATGCTTTTGACAGATCAATAAAAAGTGATGCGCAATATTGTTTCTTGTCAAGAGCAACAATAATATCATTTATCACCTTCATTGCAGCTGTAATGGTGCTGTGTTTTTTCTAAAGCCTGATTGATATTTTGACAGGATTGAGTTGGAAAATAAAAAGTCAGATGGTGTCTGTGTACACTGTAGCTCAGGACCAGGGTTAGGTTGCACATGACCAGATAAACGTAAAAGTAAAAGAATCAACAATCTCTGTCTCATTACCTTACATTTTGAGTCTGACTTGTGAAAAGTTGAGACCAAGCAAAATCTCTTATTGAAAGAAAGTTTGAAGTTTAGGTAAATCTCTGGGTAGAGCATATGATAAGTTAATGTCCTGAGCCAAGTGAATTGGCAGTTGCTCAGGTTGTACAGCGGGATTAGTATGAGTGCATCCATAACCAATGTCCCACAGGCTAAATGCATTGTTAGTAGGACTCACCCAGGGACGATCATTTGCCCCCAGGTCCCACACAACCAAGAAACAAAATAAAGTTGTAACTAATGCCATTATCCACAACTTCATGCACTTGTCAACCTACAATGATTGGATATCAGAAGCTGCACAGACCTCAGAGTAGTACAGAAGGCTCCAGCTGGCAACACAGAGTGATGTAGCAGGCTCAAGCCGGGTAGAACAGGCCTCTGGGTGATGTAGCAGGCTCAAGCCGAGTAGTACAGGCCTCTGGGTGATGTAGCAGGCTCAAGCCGGGTAGTACAGGCCTCTGGGTGATGTAGCAGGCTCAAGCCGAGTAGTACAGGCCTCTGGGTGATGTAGCAGGCTCAAGCCGAGTAGTACAGGCCTCTGGGTGATGTAGCAGGCTCAAGCCGAGTAGTACAGGCCTCTGGGTGATGTAGCAGGCTCAAGCCGAGTAGAACAGGCCTCTGGGTGATGTAGCAAATTTCTTAATGTAAAATAAATGGCACATAATTTATGCACACCCTTTTTAGAACCTAATGGATTTGCAGTTTCAAAATGGTCATAAAACAGAGAACTCAGAGAAAAGAGGATTTTCCTCCAAATAAGTAGCATCCCTCAAATCTACATACAAGCCTTCTTTTTGAACGCATGTGCTATTAAACATATCTGAAAGATTGGGGTTTAGAAGAATGGTCTTCAGAGTTTACAAAATAGGGACATATGTAAATGTATCAGTAACAATGACCTGTTCATATGGACCAGTAGCTTTGTTTTTGTCAAATCGTGTGCCAAGAACCTTTTCAACAGGATTAACAATTCTCCATTTCTCTGTGAAATGTTTCTTTTGTTTGGTTTCAGAATTAATAGTTGTGAATGGGTTTTTAAGCATCTGGAAAGACTGCTTGATTTAGTTTTTATTTTCGGTGTCTTGTGAAGACAAGCACTGTAAAGCCACATTTTTTGCCTGAGTATGGATCTCAGAAAAAACTTCCTCCACGCAAGAGACAAAACTATTCAGGGTTGACTTAAACCAGCTGCATTGAGCTGTGCAACACATATCCAAAGTGCTCTTGTTAGACGCTTCCAGCTGCTCTGATGTTGAGGGCATTGCTTCTACCCTAAACCTAACTGTTTGTGCCTCAGTTCCACTATGGACATTAACAACTGAGTCAACCATCGAGTCAACCATTGGGTCAGCCTGTGCCAGATCATGGTCAGTGTGCCTTGTGTTTAAATATTTCCTGAACCCAGAGAAAGAATCAGACAAGACACGACCACATCCAGTCTCAACACATCTAAGACCAAGGTGTCTTCCGGGAAGAAAACCATGAATGAGTTTGATATGCCTAACCAGCAAATCTGAACTCATGAACTCAGCCTGACAAACACAGCACTTCATGTTAACACTAATGAAGTAACCTTGCTCTTATTTCTGCAACACCAGGCCTTTCCCTCACTTTGCCAACATCAATATTGTAAACTGTTGTCTGAATGAATGTGTACATGTTAAACAGCATCGTGTGGTACGATGTGCTAAACACAAAATGTGCTTTGAACAATTCATCAAAAGCACCTAATGACATGTTAGACATACATGGGATGGCATTCTTGTCAAGGATGATGAAGAACTGATGGATCCTGTTCTTCTGGCGCCAACTGAAGAGATGAGAGATGTTCTTCAATGCTTGTTCCAGTCTAAACAACATATTAAAAAGAAAATTAGAACTATTATGACCATCTAAACCAGTGGTTCCCAACACGAGAGATGGGGACCAGAGAGAGGGGGTCCCCAAAGCTTTGCCCGCTCAGAGGTAGTGAGATTATCAAGGTTATTTTTGAAGTATAATGAATCTGCAGACATCTATCCCTGTTGTGAAGCAATAAGAATTAGAGCAAAAAAACCTACAACAGCGGTTATTGGTGTAAACAACATTTACAACTAGTTTTGGACACAAGTGGAGGGGCTTCAAAGAAAAAAAAGTTTTGAACCACTGATCTAAACATAATCCATAATAAGCTAAAACAGACACACACAAAAATATAAATGTGGTGAATTACAAAATGGTCAAGGAAAAATGCTAACCTTTTTAATGACCACCAAATGTTTTTCTGCATGGGAGGCAGATATCTTCCCAGGTTTCTTACAGCCTTGTGCAGTGGGGGCAATAAGATGTAGAGAAAGCAAAATTGAAGCAAGGTCACTATCCCATCCTGTGAAAGCACATTTTGACATCAGTTAGAAACTTGGTGACTTCAAATGCATTTTTAAATACTGTGCATTTCCCTTAAGGCCATGGCCCCTTAAAAAAGATTCTTAGGTAAATAACTTGCCTGGTTTTGTTAATAATAAAAAAAACCTGAGACTGTGGATAAATGATTATAAAACTATGCATACTATTTGTAAGATTTAGATGTTACCAGGCCTCTTACTAGCCGAGGATAGCCGTAGCATCTGAGACAGATGGTGAAGAAAACCAGGTGGACAGCAGAGTTGCATCAGAGCTCTTCAGTTTTATTTAAGTCACCAAACACCAGGACACCAACAGACATGGATTCCCCTCCACAAAACAGACAACCACCAACAATAGCCCAGAACCCCTTTAAATAGGATGGCTAAACCACTAACCCCCAGAAACAGGCTAAGTCATTCACCCTTATTTACCCAATAAATATTCACAATAATTTAGAAAACCAAAAATATATTTCTACTGTCTACCGTTACTGTACTTAATTTCCTATGCCTAACATGTTGCTTAACCTACACATTATAAATATTAAACAGGATTCTTTCCTCTAGGCCTCGTGGTCTGGTCCAATCAGGCCGATTAAGTGCACCTGCCCTGCACTCTCATGGGCGCGCCTCCATGAAAGTGCCCCAACCAAGGACCTCAAAGAAAAGAGAGAGTGGTGAGACAAGGAAAACAAGCAAGGGATTTCTGTGGGTTGACAAACTAAATAGGATCCAATCTTTAGCAGCCAACACAAAGAATAACTGATCAATGTAATTAAATTAATGTGATAAATGGAAGTATGTATTTGGGTATAATGAAGTGTGAATATTTAACACTTAAATGAATGGTGCTGATAACTTCAGAACGTAGATGGCCTACACCTGATCAGTGAGGGGGGTGTGTGACTACAGCTCCCTCACACTATTGATAGAATTCTCTGGAGTAGATAGCAGCCCTCTTTTGGTTAAACATGGTTACTACAGATGATTGACTGATTCACACACTATAATGGTTCTTATGTCTCAGATAGCTTTGTTATTAGATGTAGACTGCTCCCAGTATCTTGAGGGTCCACAGACCCCACCAGTTCCACAGTATGCACTGTTAAGCATTTAAACTACTATTTGTTAGTAGTTTATCAGTAACCTACCACGGTCTGCATCTTCAGGTACATCTTCAAGGATCTGCTGCCAACAAGAGGTCTTCAATCTCTGTAGTGGATGGAATATTTCTGCACTCATTGATGATCTTCTCCTTAAATGTTGTTGGCCATTTCTCCAGAAGCTTGTCTCCAAACATCAGAAAAAAATCTTGCTCAATCTCAAATTGAAAGCATATTCATATTCAATTTTCTGTTACTACGTTTTATATACACAAGTAAGCATTAAATGCTGTAAAATCTGCAAAAAGAAAGCTTTTTTGTACCCAATTTAATGAGGAAAGTCTCCGTGAAGTGAAAGTGATGCAAACTAAACTTGTTTTCTGATCCTCCTTCTTCTGGATAAACAGTTGTATGGGTCCTGCACACGTCTTTATCAGTTGCTTTTATTTTGTCCGATACTTTATTACTTTTCCAAATCAATATTGCATCACATTGTCTTCTCCTGTTTGGTGGACAGAGACGGGGGCTGTACCCTCCTCCTCCAGGTGAGAGTGAGATCCTGGGTTTAGAGGCGTCCGGGACAGTGGACAGTGTCGGTCCCGGAGCGAGGCGCGCGTTTAAACCTGGAGACCGTGTGATGGCGCTGCTGTGCGGAGGAGGATACGCCGAGTACGTGTCTGTCCCCGAGGAGCTGCTGATGCCTGTTTCTCCTCAGCTGTCGTTCAGTGAAGCTGCAGCCGTCCCAGAAGCGTGGCTCACGGCTTTTCAACTGCTGGACTTTATAGGTTTGGAAGATAACGCTTTATACCACGATGGAGAAATTCTAAACATGAAAGACTGTCTGGAGTCTGAATGTGGGATCAGGTTGTTGCACTGACTTGAACGTGTTTTGCAAATATTGTGAAACTGATAATGGAGGAGTTACACTAGTATTAAATCAGAAGGAACTTGCTCCTGTCAGGACTACCACATCATTTAAAAACAGTCAAACTTTAGCATCCTGCATGAGACACACTCTGTAAATGCACAAAATTAGTTTAAGAAGCACCTATTAGTCTCTAAAGATGAGTGTGTAGTTGGTCCCTATTTTGCAGAATATTGTTTTGAGTTCCTTTAAAAACATCTTTTAAAGTTTCTTAATATTTTTTGAGATTCTATATTTCAAATTTGTATCTTAAGTCTGTGTATATATTTTTACTGCATGACCTCTTTATATATTTTCCAACACTATTTTTGCTTTATATGTGAATTGTGGGATGAATAAAGTCTAATCTAATCTGATCTGATCAGTATTGATATTTGCTGTCCTCCACAATTATTTTTATTTTTAATGCAGTTGTAAAATTATCCAAAAGGTCTGTGTGTTCTGACTTTTTTAATATTCTTAATCATGTGCAATATTGTACACAGCTTCTACACTACACTGCTGAATTGTACAGTTTTATTCTAAAATTGCTCTTTTACAGCCTCTGTGTAAAGGGTGTCTATGTTGGAGTTAAATACAGCTCAATTATCTGCTATACTGAGAGAGTTAGCATTAGTATACAAGTATTTTTCACTATTTACTAAGTGGTGCATTCACGCTTGGACTTCTGTGTTTATTGTGTGTGTTCAGCTCAAGTAAAGAAGGATGAGGTGGTTTTGGTTCACGCTGGAGCCAGTGGTGTTGGATCAGCTGCCGTTCAGCTCGTCCGTCTGTTCGGAGCCGTTCCTGTCGTCACTGCAGGGAGCTCAGAGAAACTGAAGATGGCCGAGGGACTGGGAGCAGCCGCTGGGTTTAACTACAAACAGGAAAGCTTTGCCCAAGGAGTCCATGACTTCACAGCAGGTCAAATAAATAAAAACAAGTCTTGAAAAACAGAAGAGAACACACTTTCCACACAGAATCGTTGTGAGATGTGTCAGTCCCATGTGTGTAATGTTTAAATAACCTATTCTTCGGTCATGTCACAGGTAAAGGAGCGGACGTCATACTCGACTGCAAACGAGGACGGTTACTCTGCAGCCTGCTCCGCTCTCGCAGCCTTCAGGTCAGACACAAACCTCACACAAATGCAACAACTCGGGGACTGGACACTGATCGCTCCTGTATTTCCTTCCAGTATAAGGCCGATTTGGTGAAGGCGTTCTCTTCACGAGTGTTGCCACGTTTCTCCAAGCGGCCTCTGGCTCTGAAGCCGGTGATCGACAGCACCTTCAGCCTGGAGGACATCGCAGAGGCTCATCGACACATGGAGGCAAACAGAAACATGGGAAAGATTGTGATCAATGTGATTCCTCAAAATCAACAATGACAGTTTCAGTCAGTTTTCAAAGCCTGAGAAAAGCCATTATTATGTGTATTATATTGTATGCACGTACTCACATCACATAAGTGTCACTAGCATCATAAAAAAGCCAGAATAACACAATAAATGTTGCTCGATAACTTAAAAACATGTCATCGTCAGTATCATTGGTAACTCTGAAGGAACTCTAACCAAGCGCAGGTTTTGAGTCATTTATTTGATCCTTTTATTGTGTTATCTTTTCTTTGTTTTTCATATACCTACATTGAAACATAGTAGAAAGTAAGAAACATCTACAACATTTTAATTTACACAAACACATCAAACACACACAAAGACACACACAGAAGCAGAAACACCATTAACCTCTGGATAATGCTGCTGGAAAATGAGAAGATACGCTAAGAAACAAAGGCATTGACAGATTTACAATTAAACACACACACAGCAAACTATTTAATCTTACATGGATTTTTCAGAAACTAGTCACTCTTTACTTCATAAACCGTAAGAGTTAGATGTCTGGTTTTAGAATATGGTGTCTTTAGTGAAAAGAAAAAAGTCCCTCATGAAAGACTCCACATATTAAAAACGTAAGTCTGCATCGGTTCAAAACTCTCTGTGCAGGGTTTAATAAGCCACTCGCCCTCGATATTAACACGTTCACAAATCAAGGGTTGTTTTGGAAAGGCCTTTTAATTCCACACTCCACACCTCTCTTTCTGCAGCCTTTGAGCACTTCAAGATTCAAGATTCAAAAGGTTTATTGTCATATACACAGTATAGAAACGGGTTTCCCTGTACAATGAAAGTCTTTCTTTGCTGTCCACAGTGAATGCCATGTAGAAGATAGAATAAAATAAAATAAATCCTAAGTATAAAAATAGTTAAATAATTCTAAATACAAATGATTCTAAGTACAATGCAGGTTTCTAAGTACAGTGCAAATTAGAAGCAGAGTATGATGGGAATTATATACATAACTGTACAGTAAAGTGCAAATGAGCTGTATAGTGCAACATAAGCTGTATGTGTAATCGGCATTAATGTGCAAAGTGAACATATAAAGTGTAAGCAGTCATCTTTAAGTGAACAGTGGGGATAGTCCATGATTCCTGTCAGCTGTTCAGGAGTCTGATGGCGGAAGGAAAGAAAGAAAGTCGTGTAGTCCTGCATTTCACACTCCTGTACCTCCGGCCTGAGGGTAGAAGTGTGAACAGTCTGTGTTGGGGGTGGGTGGGGTCCTTGATGATGGAGGCAGCTCTCCTGTGGACTCTGCGCTGGTAGATGCTCTGCAGAGTGGGCAGTAGAGTCCAGGTGATCTTCAGTCAGTCTTCACCACTCTCTGCAGGCGTCTGCGGTCCAGAGCTGTGGTGCTGCCGTTCCACACGGTGATGCAGCTGGTCAGGATGCTCTCAACAATGCAACTATAGAAGTTGCTGAGGATCTTAGGCGACATGCCAAATTTCCTCAGCCTCCTCAGGAAGTACAGCCGCTGCTGAGCCTTCTTGACCAGCTGCGTGGTGTTGAAGGTCCAGGTGAGGTCCTCACTGATGTGGATCCCCAGGTACTTGAAGCTGCTCACCCTCTCCACTTCAAGCTCCCGGATGAATAGTGGTTGGTGAGGGCTCCTTTCCCTCCTCATGTCCACTATCAGCTCCTTTGTCTTGTCCGTGTTGAGGGTGAGGTTGTTGTGGTCACACCATGACACCAGGCTGGCCACCTCCCTCCTGTAAGCAGCTTCGTCACCACCAGTGATGCATCTAATCACTGCAGTGTCATTTGCAAACTTAAGGATGGTGTTGTCCTTGTGGGAGGCGACGCAGTCATGGGTGAACAGGGTGTAGAGGATGGGGCTGAGGACGCAGCCCTGTGGGGTGCCAATGTTTGTGGTGATGCTGGCTGAGGTCCTGGTCCCAATTCTGACAGACTGAGGCCTGCCAGTCAAAAAGTCCAGGAGCCAGTCACAGAGTGTGGGGTGCAGTCCAAGTGAGAAAAGTTTGTGTGTGAGTTTGTGGGGGATAACCGTGTTGAAGGCGGAGCTGTAGTCAATAAAGAGCATCCTGATGTAGGAGTCTTTATTTTCCAGGTGGGAGAGGGAAATATGGAGGGCAGCAGCTATGGCGTCTGAGGTGGACCTGTTGGAGCGGTAGGCGTACTGTAGGGGGTCCAGTGTGTCCGGGATGCTGCTCTGAATGAGGCCAGAACCACTCTCTCAAAGCACTTCATGATGATTGGAGTGAGTGCCACTGGCCTGTAGTTATTCAGGCAGGTTGGTGGGCTCTTCTTGGGAAGGGGGACAATGGTTGTGGTCTTGAAGCATGGAGGCACAATGCTTTGACTGAAGGAGAGGTTGAAAATGGAGGTGAGCTCCGTCAGCTCGTTGGCACATGCTCTGAGGGCTCGTCCAGGGATGTCGTCTGGCCCTGCTGCCTTGCGGGGGTTGATTCTCAGAGCTTTGTGCACCTGGGCTGGTGAGATGGTTGGTGGTGGGGAGGACGGGGGTTGTGTGGTCCAGGTGTGTGTCTGCCTCCTCTCTGTGCTGTGGTTGGAGGTCTCGAAGCGGGTGTAGAATGTGTTGAGGTCATCCGGCAGGCTGTCTGAGGAGCTGATGGTGCTGGTGTTGGTCCTGTAGTCTGTGATGTGTTGCAGGCCCTGCCACATCCGCCCGGGGTCTGCAGTTGAGTAGAAGCTGTCAAGCTTCTCTCTGTACTGCCTCTTGGCCGATGTGATGGCTTTTCTCAGTCCGTACTTCGCTGCTTTGTACTCCGTCTCATTGCCAGATGTAAATGCACGAGAGCGGGCACGCAGCATCTGACGTACATGACTGTTTATCCAGGGCTTCTCGTTGGGGAACTTTCTGACTTGTATGGTGGGTACAATGTTGTTAACACAAGTGCTGATGTACCCAGTGACATACTCAGCATAGTCCTGTGCGCTGACAGAGGAGTCCTCCAGCGTGGCTGCAGCCTCAAACACATCCCAATGAGTCCTTGCAAAGCAGTCCTTCAGGGTGCCTCCGGGGTCCAGTGTTTAACCTGTTTGGTGACAGGGTTTGTTTGTTTAAGTCTTTGTCTGTAGGCCGGGTACAGGAACAAAGAGATGTGGTCTGACTGTCCGAAGTGGGGGCAGTACGGTAGCCCTGCAGGGACATGAACCAAAAAGGATAAAATTTTAGAAACTAAATCAGTTCATGAATATCTTTACACACACACACACACACACACACACACACACACACACACACACACACACACACACACACACACACAAATAAAGTACATCTTTTGGCCAAGGAAAAAGGTAAATACACAATTCACCTGCAACCTCCACCACCCCTCACTGATGCAGAAGTAGACTACATTGTGCCTCACCTCTCAGCCAGTGTGGCTTTCTGTCACAGCAGCAAGGCTCAATGTGTTACACTGATGGAAAAAAACCCTGTATCTGTCCTTCATGGAAGGATGCAAGTTTCTTGTTTCATGTAGCCTAATGTCCTTGACTTGACGTAAACTCACCCCCTGTATCTCTGTTTATCTGTCTCTATAAAAGCTGTGTGCGACTTTGTTCTGGGAGCCTCCTCTCTCACATAACCTTGGGTTGTGTGAGAGAAACAGTATGCTGGAAGGAATAGATTCACAGTCTCCTCTCTCTCAGTCTTTTCTGAAATAAGAATTCAACATACGCACACATAAGTATGTCACATACTTACATATGTATATTGTTTTTAATGTCTTTTCCCTCTATTTCCAGGACCATTAGTGTCAGTCACCAGCATTAAGAGTGTGTCTGCATCCACAGGTTTAACATCTTTGTCAAAAAAGTGACAAGTAAAGTTTTATGCTAGAAAATGACATTCATTCTTTTTTCTTAGTATTTGAGACAAAGTCTGCTCCAGCCTCTTCAGTTTCTGTGTATTCTGCGAGTGATGACACAAGCAAAGCTCAGGAGTCTACAAAAGGTTATTATATTTATATTTTGCTTATCACAGTGAATCCTGTACTCTGTGTAACACTGTTTTTCATATAGCCACTTCAAAGCCCCTACTCTCCAGTTCCTCTCCAGTTCTTAGCTATTGCTTCACAGCATGGTTCTTCTTCTTCATCTCTAAGATACAGACATACAGAGTTATGAAACAATTTTTTTTCTCCACTTGTTAAAAAGTAATACATGTCAAATGTCTTCACATAAAATGTTACAATTGCACTGATCTGCTGTTGGCCTATGCCCTAATCCTTACTACAGTAGGGACTGTGCATTTGGTTATTGTTTCTGAGGTGGAGGCTCCAAATAAGGCCATTGGACGTTTTAGTCACTTTTGTCCTCCACTGAGGGCCACTGCAGACCCTCCTCATCACAGTCTAGGAGTCACTGTCAGCTCTCTGACTCCACCGTGTGGCCAAGGGAGGCATTTCAGGTGCTGCTTGGTGCACTAGGCATAAATAGGCACTATGCATTGAATAAATCACATTTGTAGGCCCACTTAATACAAAACATTTGTGGTGAACTATGGGTAAAGTCACATTAAATGTAAAAAAAAATTACAGAGTTTGAGAGGGATTTTGTGGTGCGATCTCAGGGGGACTCTTCTCAAGGTGAGTCATGCAGTTATACATTTGGCAACCATGAGTGTGACAGGTAGCTCTGCAGAGTACTTTAAATACCATTCGGAAATATTGCACTCATCAAGCAGAGCCAGAACACAAAGACAGCCACAGGGCAAGGTACAAACAAACACACAGCCCAATGCACAACACTCCCCACACCCCAACACAATGGGTGCTGGCCCTATAACCTATAATCTTTGCTTATATTAAAATGTTTGACAAATGGGTAACTTTTTCACCAGTCCCGGTCAGGGGGAGAAAACACACTGACTCCAGGTGGTCTCTTATATTAAGAGACTACCACAACATTAGGCAGCTGGTTGTCAGTAACTCCCTGGTCATGCAGCAGAGTGAGATTCAGCTAGTGGTAGTGAATCAGTCCGCGCTCATCCAGTGGCACAACAACCGCCAGAAGAGGCAGGAGCTCTCTGTGCTACTGCAGGGCACAGACTTGCCACAGGCTCTGCCAACATCTGCACAACCACTGCAGGCCCCAAGACTGCTCCCTCCGGCTCCTGTGCCTGCAGTACAGGAGCATCAGTACAGGCTGCCAGCAAATACAGCTGGACAGGCACGACACAGGGAGACAGGTCATCCCCAGATTCCACATCCCATCCAGCCGAAGGGGCCGAAGTCAGCCAGCAGTTCCAGCTTTCCAGCACCTCTGGTCATGTCAGCACTTCAGACTGTGCATGATGTGCCAGTGTTCCTCCCAGTGTCTCAATTTCCAAGCACCCCGTCCTAAACCAGTATCCCGGGCCCTACCTCAACACCTAAAAGGCCATATAGTAGAACCAATTCCATACAGGAGACACAGGACACAGCCAGTACCAAGGAAAGGTGTATTGTCCTAATTTTGTCTCAAGTCCTCACCAAGCAGCAGTGGTTGGAGGAAATGAAGAGCAAGCACACCAACAAATAGTGTAGTTGAGTTATGTTGTCAAATACAGTCTCTCACAGTATTTTAGAATTCAGCGTTGATCTTGGTTGTTTTTATTGCTGACCTAATTATCATTATTTTT
The DNA here is from genome assembly GCA_036850595.1 of Rhyacichthys aspro. NCBI lineage: Eukaryota > Metazoa > Chordata > Actinopteri > Gobiiformes > Rhyacichthyidae > Rhyacichthys > Rhyacichthys aspro. The sequence goes on along the minus strand of JAWCTZ010001022.1, from coordinate 9,457 downwards.
AAATTTTTTCAGTCTTCCCTTTCAATGTCTCTGGCTTATTCTAGGTCTCAGTATACTTGGACCTCACCTCGGTCTTAGTCTGGTCTTGGCTGCAATACTATTATTGCGTTGTTGTGTTGGCCTGTCAGTTTATTGGGCCAGTGGATCTTTTGTCTATTATATAGTCATCTAGACCTATATATTATACAGGTAGTGTAACCTGGTAAATCTGTATCATCTTTGTATTTTTCTTGATCTTTGGGTGTCTTGCTGTGTGGGTGTGGTTTCAGTTTCAGTTCAGCTATTGCATGTATTATATTTATTAAATAACTATTTAAGCTGCACACAAGCTCCATTCATTCTATTTTGTGTGAACCTCTGCTTAGGTAACGCATATAGGCCTATTCAATCAGTGGAATTGCTAGGAAAAACCCTGTTTAAAGACCATACCATAGTAATTGCCTTATATTGTTCAACTAGTACTTGTTTGGTTGTATTTTGTGGCTTGCCTGACTTACCTGTTTTGTGTCCTGTCAGCCTCTGCTCAGGTGTGCTGGAGGGGAGAGCGTGGACTGACCCCTAAGGAGAAAACCGCTTGTTCTGGCCAACACAAAGTGAACACAGTCAAACAACTAAAGCCTCAATGTAAGCCTTACTTGGCCTATTGCTCGGCTTTGCCTCAAGGACTGGTGATCAGACATCTACCCCAAGTTGAAGACTCCCCCAGTTGCTCAAGCAACCCCCCTTGACATTTTAACCTTTTATTTGTTGTAATAAATTCTCTATTTTTATACCTGGATCTGTCTGCTGCATATTTTTGTTCTGTTTGTAATGTAATGAAAGAATGTTAATTATAACTTACCTTTATCTATTCTGCTGTGCTACTGCCATGTGACTAAAATACTTTTTTTTTTTTTCTTTTTTTTTTTTTACTTCAATCACCTGGTTCAAAAGGTCCAAACAGTTAAGTGTGGTAGTATATTACATTATAAAATATATAGTAAATTAATAGCAATAAAACAAACAATATACTATATTTGTAAAATTGTGTATTAAATAGTCTTTTCAACTTACAAAAAAAATCACTTATATAACCAGAGAAAGTACCACAGACAAAAATGTTGTTGCCACTTTTCCAAATCCAGGGTTAAAATTTAGAAAATTATTGAATTTTTTGTAGTTTTGAGCCGAGCTGACGTAGTTTAAGAAATTTATTCTGAAAAAAAGAAGGAAAAAAAAGATTGATGTTTGAAGATTTTATAGAACTTTTTTTGCATGTACATTTGTGGTTGGAGGGTCCCCAAAAGGTATTAAATTGGAAGGGTCCACATGGGTTAATTCATTCATTAACTTAGAATAAACAAGACTGTAAAAATATGGCATCAGCATGACTACACTGAACTGAAAATGTAGTTAAATGGAGCACAGTAGGCTACATGTAGTGAAGGCTGCACAGTTTATACAGTGTTTACAGTGTATACACAATACTATACAGTTCAAAGTTTGAGGCCCTCTGTTCAGTTCTGCAGCTCTGTAGCTTCATAAAATGTAAAAATATACATTCAGCCTAACTTAATAACATCTGAAAATACTCATGAAAAACAATAAGAGAAATGTCCCTGAAATGGAACCAGGTGAATAGAACTCAGGTGTTCCAGAGTGTGGCGTCATGGATATCAGACCTCAGAATTTGTAAATCAGTTCTAAGTCAGAGACATTTCTCCACGAACTCTCAGAGATAAAGACACAAAAAAGTTCCTCACGGCAAACTCGCACTTTTGTTGTACTTATGGATTACCAGACAAACCAGATCGATTTTCAGCATTTCTGCAGCTGGAAACCAAAGAAACTCACAGATGAGCAATACGTAAGTAGCTAACACTAGCTCCTGAACTCAACAAACACAAAGTTATGTAGTTTGAGAGTAGTTTACAACTAAAAGAGTTATTCATGGTTAGTTTTCATGATGTGTTGTGTATTTTATTATATATTTTGTTTATTATATTGTAAGAATGCTGTTTTAAAGAGGGACCTAGTATAAACTCTGAATCAATTTGCTAAAAATCAGATCTGAAACTCAACAAACGTGAAATACATGTTGTTTTAACTGTTGACACTGATATTTTTTAGGATATTCACCATCTTTCTGACAAATTGTAATCAATGTAGTGTTGTATTGTTGTGGGTATTATAATTATCTGTGTGTGTGTCTGTTTTCATCCACAGCGAAGTGAGCAGGAGGTCCGAATCCTAGAGATTCAGAGGCAGGAACGGGCTCACCAGGCGCTAATCAGTCGTCGTGCAGACAGACTGTTTTCTGCCGAGAGAGCACACACTGATGTTGTTAGATGCAGGTTGGGATTTCCCACTGCTCACACCTTCCTGCCTCAGCCTCCTCCTTCGGTAAAGAGCCCTCAGTTCTCTGTGAGATTTAAGCCTGTGACCGACTCGTACCAGAGCACCACTCCGGCTGCTTCACTGCCTCCTCTGAGCAGCCTCAGCTCTGTAGACACCCACACTCCCAGTGAGCTGATGTCGGTTTACCCACTGACTCCGAGTCCAACTCCAGTCCTCACTCCTGATGCTTTGAAGCCACAGAAGACGAAAGTGTCACGTCTTCCTGTGCTTCAGAAAAGAAGGATCCAGTCTGTGCCAAACAAGACCAGTGCTTCAGCTGGACAATGGCCTTCACCTCAGCCACCAGCTCCAGTTATGGTCCCCAGACCTCCAGCAGGGCCCAAACCTAAGGGACAAATAATCCGTCCTGGCAGAACCTTGAGGCCCGCTCAAGGAGGTGTGTTTTTCTACATTTAATTACAATAATGACTGGCACTACTTGTATTATTGTTTTCTTTACTACTTAAAGTGTGTATTTTGTCTGTCTTTAGTTGTTCTTGTACACTGACAAACAATGTATATTTTATTTTATCCTTAGATTGGCAGAAATGTAACATTGAATGTACATCAGAAATGTTACCTCAGGGTCCAGCTTTGGTTCCCTCACCTCCACCTGGGCCTCCTCCAAAGACACAAAAAATACGTCCAGGAAGAACCTCGAGGCCTGCTCAAAAAGGTGTGTTCTCAGCTGCATGTATTAAATGTAAAAAAAAAATTAAATGTAGCTAAATGTAAACTGTTATAATAAAGTCGATAAAGTGTACTTCACGTGTTTTTCAGAGAAGACAACTGCCAATGAGCGCAGACGTCAGGCAGCAAGCCTAGAGACACAAAGTGATCACAAACCACTAGACAATCCTGAAAAAAGTCTGAGGCTTGCTTTTGAGAAGCTTGAATGTGATGACTGGTAAGACACAGTGCATGTTTGTTTTTATGTCATTTGTGTTGCCTTTCAAGCAATATAGACTAACATCATCATTTTATAAAACATAAAGGATGAAAAAAGTGGAAGGACTGAAGACTTTTCAAAGTCTTGTGAGATACCATCAACAGACAATGCTACCAAAGCTTCATGAAATTTGTTTGATCCTTATAGAGGAGGTAACTTTCTCTTTTGTCATGTTTTCTCTGTGCCATGCTTCAATTAACAGTTTGCACTTGATTGACTGCTAATGTCTCTCATTGATTCACAGATGAAAAACTTAAGATCCACTGTGGCCTGCGCTGCCATTAACACAATGGCTGACATGTACGTTCACCTGAAAAGTATAATCGACCCAGAAGTGGAGCGTACATGCCGTTCTTTGCTCTTGCGCTTGGCCCAGGGCAACAACTCCTTCATATTGGAGCAGGTCAACACTGCTTTAGATGCCCTGGTGGAGAACTGCAACCACAAGAGGGTTGTTACAGCTCTACTCAACACAGGCCAGAGGTACGAGCAGAAAAGGACTGGATGAGTTTAACTAGAGATAGACTCCAGATTTGTTTGATGACTCTCTTCTTCTTCTCTTCCAGTCACCGCTGTGTTGCTGTTCGCTCGAGCACTGCTGAGCATTTGAAGCAGGTGCTTGAGAAAGTTGGAGCAGATACTATCTTTTCATCAGAGAGAGGCTTCACTGAGCGCTTCCTCGTTGCTGTCTCCAAAATGGCTGTTGATGCTGCCCCCGATGTCAGGTTGGTGATTAAGTTTGCTCATGTTTGAACATAAAGTCCTAGTTGACTGTTGTATATAGTATGTTTTCTATACATTCATTATTTATTTTCTTACAACTTCTAAATCTACCACATTTCTCTCTCCAGGTGTTTTGGGATCCAGATCTTGAAGGATATTGCGTTGCACAGGGATTTTCTCTGTCTGTGGGAAAACAATGTTCCACAAAGCGACCGACGTCCTCTCGACAAGATCTTCAGAAACCTGAAGCAGCATTGATTAATACTTCCTTTATTACTTACTTATTATTACTTTATTACTTACTTTTACTTACATTTCATTGTAAATAAACATTTTACTGTTGCATTACATTATCAGTGTTGTTATTCTGAGAAAACAACAGGACATACAGTAGAGAATTAGAATTTTTGCCAAATTTTACCCATGATTCTCAGTTGGGGAAAGTCTTTTCCAGTCTGCACTTGTTGGGGACAGTCAGCATGGCTAGCTGGCACATAAATCTGATGTAGTCCCCAGTCTTTCAGTCATCTTACAAAAATCTGCTGAAACCAGGGTTTTTGTTTATTTTTTTATTTTTTTGAGCAAGTAACAATACATTAATAAAATAAATTTGCATATATCCAACAACATAAATGTATTGTTATAATTTTTACAATAAACCATACAGACACTAGGAGTGGGAAGAAGAAAAAACCTATTTAACCCCATCCTCATCTCTCTTTAAAGACATAACACACTATGCATCGCTACTTCCTTCAAGACAATCTGGCATCAAACCAATGGCCACCAAACTCATATTTTAGTTGTACAAATAATATAGAATAAATACATAATGTGCTATTTATATATGTATATACAGTAGAGTCATTAGGTAATAAAAACAAATAGTTCACAATAATTATCTAAAATACAATCAATAAAATCCAGTGACCAGACCATCTGTTTATAAAGTAACTTCAGTCTGTGAACATTTTGTCATTGCTTGTGTTGGAGATTCAGACCGTTCCACAGTTTCACTCAGTGCTTTAAGTGGGCTGGATTTTTAGGACATAATTTTCTTTAACTGAGCAAGCCAAAAGCCTTCTTTTTTTATTTATTTGTTTTTATTTTATTTATTTTTATTTTAAGCCTGATTATTTTATTGATTAAAAAAAATGCCCAAATGTCTAAAATGCAGCTGTTGCTGAGTACTAGTTATTGTTGAGCAAAAAAGTCTGCATCTGTGTTATATTTATATCTAGGCTATATACATATAGAAATTTGATACAGCTGCATTTAATGTAGGCTACATAACTAAGATAAAATATAGTACCGGCACTTCTTTTTGTCCACTTAAAGCACTGCACATATCCTAACATGTCTCCTACACAAAATCAGAACACATTCAGCACTTTCATGTTTACATTACATCTGGTCTGTCATATGTTCATACAGTTATAGTCAGGTACAGATAAATGGCTCACAAAGCAAACCCAAAACAGGAAGACGTTTAAAGGTTTAATTTCCAAAGGCAAAGGTAACACAATCATAATCCAGAATCAAGTCCAAAAAAGCAAGCAAGGGTCCGAAAACACGAGAGAACTAGACAAATATTCACAAAGAAAAACTGCTGGAAAGCTCACACAAAGTGATGAGTCTAGGTTTCCCTTTGTTCCAAATAAAGATTGTTTGAAAGAAATAAAGGTGTGTAATAATCTAGGAATCACGTTCATATTGACCATGGACTTTTTCTTTGAGTCTGTGAGAAAATTGATTTATTGTTATATAGAATATTAGTTGTTCCAGATTTGAAATGAATGAGGAGAAAATGAGTGTTTATATATTAGAAACCAGGCTAGAAGCATTTGTTTGTGATAGTTAGCCAATTTTATGGGTAATTTGTTAATTAAAGTTGGATTTAAGTACTAATGCAAGGCCACCAATTTTAGACAATACATAATTTGGATAAAGTTCGACATTGAATCTGCATCAATCAAAAATTTCTGTATCCAATTAATTTTAAACATATGGTTAAAGGTGGTGAAGTCCTCCCGAGTCAATTGAGTTTACAAGGACAGTGTCTTCCATGTAATGTGTTTTATTTTTCCAAATAAATTTATTAGTATTTTATCAATAGTTTTGCAAGTTAAGGGTTGACATTTAAAGATAACGCAGCATATGTTATCCTGGATATCCCGGCCGTTGATAGTAAATTTCGTCTTCTTACTGATAGAGCTCTTTGAAGCCAGTGGTTCAATCTTCATTTGGTTTCATCTATAACAGAGTCTGTGCCTCTCATCCACCACGGTAAGCTGCGCACGCGATGATAAAATCCTCACGTCTGATTGGCTACGAGGCAGTGGTACCCATCTCGTCAAGTGTCATATCATAGAAACACAACCGGAAATCAACCCTTCAAAATACAAGCGTCTACAGTTTCGGGCGAAAAATGAATTACAATCTATTACGAAATATACATATATCGTATGAAATAAAGAGAAGACAACTATTAAACAATAATAGAAACACGTTTTAAACTTATAAAGCGCCACACATCCGCGGTAGGAATGCCCATGCTTCGGAATGAGCAGCTTGTATTTTGTCTGGCTTTACTTTGGCCCCAGCGGAGGAGAAAAGGATGTGACTCGGCCTGTTTCTATGACCGTGGCGTGTTTGTGTTCCTGTGGGCCTTTACAGAACAAATGCAGCTCGGTGGACGTTTACTCTCAGGCGTGTACGTCGTCGAGCTTCGACCTAAGGCTGAGAATGATCCACCGGCAGGTCCTTTTATCCCAGGTACGTGTTTTTCTCGCGTCGCTGTAACGCCAGTGATGGAGCCTCTGATCTGCAGCGGCCCCTGTGTTGTGTGTTGCTCTTGTGTCATCCCCCTCTGTTCGGAGGAAACCATTTCATGATCCTAACGTGATCTCACGGAATTAATCAATGATAGAAACACGTTTTTGATTTGACAGCAAAGGCACACTGCGATGTTAATTTTTAAAGCCGTACATATAGCACTATTTTTTTTCTCGATGATATTTTGTCTGTATTACCTCAAGCTGGCGTTTCATTTAACCATAAATAAAAGGCCAGTTTGGGTTCAGTGGCAATACGGTGTTAAAACAATTTGCCTTTTTTGTGGTAATTTCAAGCTTTAATAATGAGCATGACATCATCCCATGGTTTGGTTAGGGTTAAGCTAACATATGGCATGGCGTTAGCTGTGAATGAGAGCCTGCATTTGACACAGGCTGCTCCCTCCTCCTTTTTATGTGGGGATTCCCAACCTTAAAATCCTCTTAACACACACAATAATTCATTTTCCTTTTGTTTTAAGTCATGTTTACAAGTCTACTACATAGCTATCGTCTAAAACGTCTAAGTTAGCCAGTCAAACAGTATGCAGGTAAGGAAAACAAGAAAGAATACTATAAATCGGCTGAACAATAAAATTACAAGTCTAGGGTAAACTAACACCATCGTCATGATCATCTATTACATATCTATTTGTTAGCAATCCTCTCTACATAATTAAACCTACCATTTTAGAGATTGCAAAAATACCACGGGATGAGGGGAAACAATGGACTACAAATAATTTTAAATAATATTATTTAAAGTAACTATTTTAACTTAAATGTCAAATTATCCCTATAGGTCCTGGGCTTGCCTTTATTGTTTTGTCAAAGTTGATGTCACTACTCAAATAAGTTCTGAGCTGAGCTTGTCCACAGTGATTGAGCAGTCTCTGTCAGCTGAGATACTATGTCATACTGTTACGTTATTCTGTAAACTGTATGGGTATATCGTCGTATGCTAGTGTTTAAAAATGCTTGCTCAGATGAATCATCTGCCCTAACCCTTTATAATAATCATTCTCAGACTTTTCTGTTGTGACAGTGACTCAGCTGCCCATAGAAGAGAAGGCTGCCAAGCTGATTAAATATGACACAACAGTCGAATGCAGTGCTTTATATCTCCAACACTGTTTTTCTCTGTTTTCCTATCAAGTTTTTATTCTAGAAGTCTTATCTGTGATGATGGTAGTGTATTAAATGTGTAGTATAGTAGTTTAGTATAGTATACTACAGTATAGTTATATAATCTGTGTCAGCCTGAGCTGTACTGAGCACTCTTTAGTGTCACTTTTAATTTCAATGAAGAGCAGTGTAGACACAGTGACACAGATTTTTGTAGCTTGGTGTCGTTTTGTCATGAAGAATTACATATACATTTCCATGTTAAGTCAGTTGCCGTGGGCCTTTCAAGTGTAGAGTTGGTGAAAGTGAGTGTATTAACACATATTGATCGCAATGCACAGATTGAAGATTTGAGTGGTTTAACACAGAAATATGAGCTGTGGTGAGGACATTCCAGGAGTCCTGTTACAGACTGGAGCTGCTCTGAGTAACACCCAGACTGCTCTACTGCTCTGAAGAACATCACATGGTGATTGGTTTGCGTTTTATAAAGTGTGTGAGTTAGTTGGACTGTCAGAACAAATCCCTTTTAGTGCGTTCACACTTCATCTCTGAGCCATAGAATTATTGTAATCTTTTACAATAGTCATTTCGTCAAGTAGCATGCAGGTGAAATGCCACTGAAATAAATATTGATGCTAAAATGAGGGGTTATATCAGAGAAGAGCAGACAGGTCAGATTCCTGCTCCTAATATAACATATCGTGTTATTACATCAAGATGGTTGTACATAGTGTGGCATGTAGTAAACATTGCTTTTCAAATAGCTGCAAATTATTGCATAGTTTTACATAATCTGTTTATTACATTTATTTATTTCTGTTTATTACAGTCATTTATTTCATATTAAACTGTTATTATTTCTGCCAAAAAGCAAATTTGGGCTTTAGAAATGCATATTTTTGTTTTATATAGAGATACTGATTGAGGCATTCACTTCTTCTGTGTTTAGTCTTAAATGTAGTCCTATCCCTGACACTGCCCTGAGCACTGCTAACACACCTTTTGTCTTCAGGCCCTGCCTCACTGCTGATCATGTGATCATCTGCGGATGCACATGGGAACACATGGATATGTTGTGTTTGCTTTACATTTGGTCAGTATTGTTGTGTCCCAGTGTCTAATGTATGTCCACCTGTGTGATCAAACTAAATGTGACTAAAATATGACATGTGTCCTGCTGCCTCCACTCTTTGTGCTCTTTGTGTTGTGTGTTTGTAACCCCTCTGCTACTGCTTCCTCAGGTTTTGCTCTGCTTTGGGTTGACTGCTCATTATGCTGATGCAGCTCTGTAGTTTCAAGGTTAGTGCCTCCCACCATCACTGGAGCCACCCACCTGTCCACCTGTCTGCACACCCCACCCAACACCCACCTATCCATCTGCTTGCACACTTCTGTCTCAACAACACAACACAAGGTTTATAAAGCAAAAATTTGACTTGTTATTAAG
>JAWCTZ010001021.1:0-25996 GCA_036850595.1 Rhyacichthys aspro | reverse complement strand
CGAGAGCACATTACCCCAGTGTTAGCCTCCCTTCACTGGCTTCCAGTTGAATCAGAATTAAGTTCAAGATCCTTCTCCTCACTTATAAGGCCCTCAGTTTATTTAAGCTAATATTTAAACTAACTATTGAGCAATTCAACCATTACTTTAGAGAGACCTCATAGAGCCGTACTGACGCTTCGTTCTCAAAATACAGGACTACTAGTCGTTCCTAGAGTTTCCAAAAGTACAATGGGACGGAGGCCTTTAATTACCAAGCTCCTGTTTTATGGAATCAGCTCCAGCTCTCGTTAAAGAGGCATACATACTCTCAACATTAAAGGTTAGACTTAAGACTTTACTTTTTGACAGGGCTTATGGTCAGGACATACAGTAGATGAGATAAGGGCTTATGGTCAGGACATATACAGTAGATGAGATAAGAGCTTATGGTCAGGACATATACAGTAGATGAGACAAGGACCTATGGTCAGGACATATGTAGTAGATGAGATAAGAGCTTATGGTCAGGACATATACAGTAGATGAGATAAGCTGCTCTAGGCCCAGACGCTGGGGAGGTATGACACACTGAGCTTCTATCCTCTGGCTCTATCCTCACTCTTCTGACATTTATAGTTTACATATCTTCTTAGTTCATTGCTGTTCACAAGTTGTCCCTCTGTCCCACTCTCCTCTGGGGAAGTGGATACTGTTGCAGATGTCCTGCTGCTGTTAGATGTCCCAGTGATGACTGGACCTTAGCTGTGGCCCATCTGTGATCCTGTCCTGACCCATGGACGTCTAAACTGCTCCTGGGCGGGCTTTTCAAATGCAGGGTTCAGTAAACACGCCCCTCATCTCAGAGCTGACCAGAGCTGAACAAGCTAACAGCTTGTTCAGCTAACGGCTTCTGCTGCTAACTGCTGTGGATCAGGCCTCTCACTTAGTGTAACTCTTGCTGTTAATATCACCTAATTATTACCAATATTAAAGCATTTTTATTTCTAATATATAATAGTTTTACACATGAACAAATTTTTTATCTTTGATAATCCATTGTAGCTCTGTTAATAATTAAACCGTGTTTTTCGAGACATATTTCATTATATCCCTTCATATTTGTTTAAATATCTGTCCCTAATTTGCAACTTTTGTACATTAAGGCTTTAGTATTTTGAGGGAGGCACATTTTAAATTATTATTTCATATGACAATAATAAAACAGCAATGTTTAAGCATATAACACATGAAGATATTCAAATAGTAGATTTATAATGCCTCCATGATCTTTTAGTTCATATAATGCTAAACCCAGGAGCCCTGCAAACGTGCAGCATTTAGAAAGACCTGTATTTACCATTTACACACAAACTATAGATAAAGAAACACTCCACTTTTAATGTCTGACACATTGATGAGTGTTTAAAGATGCTTTACCTGATTCCACCCTTTCCTAAACCATGATAGAGGCACTTTGCTTAGTTCAGGCGGTTAGCCCCACCTACCAAGTCGCTCCCTCACTCCCACACCACCCTCCTTTTCCTCCCACTTTACATTGCACGCAATCAAGCACGTCTCTCTTACGCATGCACACTTATATACACAAGATGTAAACCTACAATATATAGGATATATCGCTAACTGTAGGCTAATTGTAAACCCCGTGAGCTAAAGCTAAATGCTAAAATTGCCCAATTCCTGTCAAAAACTTGCGTAGGCAAACAAAACACAAGAATCTGGAAATAATGTTTGTCAAAATGTGTGTTATCGATAGGGAGACAGTTCTGGAGTAAGCCATGCCACTATGAGCGGCAGAGCCAGTAACCGAGGTCGAGGCCGCGGTGCAAGCCGTGGTCCATTTTTTGTTTTTGCAGACCAGAATTCAATCGTTCAGCTTACATCAACGCCAGGACCTTCTGCAGAGGTGTTTACTCAGGGAGCCTGGCCTCTTATTTGACATTCTGGTGGAAAATCCTCCTGCAGACCCCATACTACAGCTCCATATCAACCCCACTGGTGTGTTTGCTCTAGAAATGCCTACAGACACTGAAAATAAGTTGGTAAGCTGTGGTCAGGAGCCGATACACTGTGTATCACAACTACCCCAGATGGAACTTTAAATTCTTGAAGAGGGTGGCCTGTAGAATTTGGAACAATTTCCTGGCTTGTGAAGACCCTCCAAACCCCAGAGAAGACAACAGACAGATCCGCTATGCTGCTTACCGTCAGTTTGTGGTATGGCAGTATGGTGCCCTGGGGAGGGGCAACAGGATTGTAATCCCAAGTTGCTGTGTGTGGCGAATTAGAGACAAATATCCAGACCCACAACTTAGGTCTTTAACTGCTGTTTTAAAATTATCTTAAATGAGAACCCTAAATAAACTTAAGTATTTTATGCTCGGGTCTCAATTTGAAGTCGTGTGAAAAATAAGGTCAATAAAATGAAAAATAAGGCCATGCACTGTGAATTTTTAATTGACTGCAAACTGTGACAACACATGTGGAAAGTATGGTGTAAAAATATGTATTGTTGTATATAGTTAGGATAGCATTTCTGAAATGCATATGAATAAATGCTTATTATTCTATGTTTTGTAAAATGTCTGATGAAATATGAAATAGAAGATGGAAGTGGCAGGAGTCTGGTCTGGACCAGCACTGGTCAGGTTTGTCTGGATCACCTCCTTCAGGAAACAATACACGGACAAGTCAATGAAATACAATGTGAAATACAATTCAACAATGGCCCAATTATATTGATTGGTTTATTTAAGAATATAATATTAATATAGATTCAAGTAAGTCTTTTTTGTGATTATAGGATTACTGTATTGCAATATAAAACATAACCTTTTTTTACCCTTAAAATAGCAATAAGATTTAAATCTGCATGAGGGAGTAAAGCATTGCAGTACTGCATCAATAACCCTATATTTTGTCTAATCACAAAATATAGCATTATGTTTAAAACAAATAAACTTAGTCTTAAGAACATAATTCCAGTCATGTGGCTGACATACCTGTCCTCTGCAGAGTTGTGTCTGGGCCAGTTCAGCTGTAGGTGGGGACACAACCACAGGGAGGAGACTAGGGCCCGAGGGTCATCTGACCTATGACCTCTTTTGTCAGAGCTTCCCACATCCAGAGGTGCATGCTGGATCTGCTGAGGGCCCACTGGTGCTCGCCACTGACGTGGTGCAGTACACCTCAGCACAGAGCCTAAATATATTGAATTTAGAGTCTAAGTTAAAAGGAATGATCAGAGTTAAATTTTAATCTAACGTGTGGTAGAGTTCACTGCCTGTCAGATCCTGCAGTTATTGATTCAGGATGGTGTCACAATCCTGTCTCTTTTCTTGGTGTCTTTCACTGTTGTTTTCTCATAGCTGTAAACTATTCAAACATTGTTAGAATACAGGAAAATGCAATATGATTGTATTTACAACAGCTTTACTATTAACAGTGCCACTATATTTTCAACAAATAAACAAAACTATATTTTCATTGATCCATTACCTTCATGTTACTAACCAGCAAAACCATTTGATACTCACCTAACACACAAATGAATTCATAAGAACAGCTAATCCCACTACGAATGTTTACTTTATTCCCCACGTCGCTCTATTGTGTGTTGTACTGTATCACAACCAAGAGACAAGTGGATGTGATTTCTGTTACAATAAACAGTCCGATCTGTAAATAATCATGACATGAATATAACGAGGAAACCAGAGAAAGACGTGAGGTAGAGTTACCTTTAGCTCATCTGTGGTGATCATTACATTCTGGCTAAAAGACAATCATAACGTTAATGTATTGACTCGCGTTTTCTGGTGTTTATTTAGCAAACGAGCCGATGTTAGTGTAACTCCAAAATGCCAAAGAAGTTAGCATTAGCTGCTTTGTGAAGACAGCTGATGAATAATTTGACAGCACATTTATCAGATTCATAAGCCTCGAGTCAGGATCATAACGGTTATGGTCTGAAGGTATTTAATCCATTCAAAACAGAAGTTTATTTGGAGACGTCCCTGTTAGCTAGTTAGCATCCCTGTTTCGGAAGCATGCTATTGTTATTTAGCTGGGTTGTGCTGTGATGCTGTGTTGGAGGCCGTTCTGGGTTTTTTTTTTGTGTCTGCAGAGTCCATCTCAAAACTAACATGAACTAATGTCTCCGACTGTCATGGCTGCCGTTCAGGGAAGTCCAAGACTAAGGAGACGAGAAACGTGCACCACGTCACATCTGTCTTGATTTCACGGGAAAATCTGACCCAAATACTTTTCAATGAAATCAGCCTAAAGGCTTATAGAGACAACCCTGTTTGATACTTAAGATGTCATTCTTCTCATCACAGTATTGGCGACTCATATATTTGTAAATAAAAGTGTTATTTATTCTTAAAAACCTACACATCATCAGCCCCTTTAAGTGGATGGGTTTGGTTCATGAATCAAATGTAAGTCTTTTATGGCATCCACTCAAATTCTCAGCTGGACAGACCTTTGTTGAGCTCATAACTGTTAATCTTTTGACTTATGATGCTCAAGTTTCTATTTCCACAGGTTTTTGGAGCACAGTGTTTTTTAATCCAGTGCACAGCCCTGTCTCTGAAAAAGCAGCAAAGATGGAGGCTCTTAGATTTAAAACAGAGATATAGCAACATGTGACCAACTCAGAGACCTAGCCCCATGTGAAGCAAACAGTTCAAGACTCCAGACCTGAGCCAGACCTGATCCAGACCTGATCCAGACCTGAGCCAGACCTGATCCAGACCTGATCCAGACCTGATCCAGACCCTGATCCGACCTGAGCTGGACCTGATCCAGACCTGATCCAGACCTGATCCAGGCCTGATCCAGACCTGATCCGGACCCTGAGCTGGACCTGATCAGACCTGATCCAGACCCGATCAGACCTGAGCCAGACCTGATCCAGACCTGATCCAGACCTGAGCCAGACCTGATCCAGACCTGAGCCGGATCTGATCCAGACCTGATCCAGACCTGATCCAGACCTGAGCCGGACCTGAGCCGGACCTGATCCAGACCTGATCCAGACCTGATCCAGACCTGAGCCAGACCTGATCCAGACCTGAGCCGGACCTGATCCAGACCTGAGCCAGACCTGGACATGGACCACAGAGTTCTGACGGTGTTTTTGTCCCTCTGCAGCTCCGGTAAGTCTAAAGATGGAGGAATACTGCTCACTTTGTGTGTGAGCTCTGATACTGATGAGACAGAAATGTGTGTCAAAGTCATATTAATGCAGATAAAACCTGTCTTTATGCAAATTATATCTCTTTAAAATCATGTCAGAGATTATTCGTAAGAATTGGTGTCTATTTGTGTCACTAGTGAATGCTTTTAACGTTATTATCTCAGGATTAAACCCAAAGATTATTCAAATACAAACTTCAAGTATATCAGTGTGAACAAGGCTTTTATTTTTTATTTCCTGAGTGAGATTTAAACACAGAAAGAACTTTAATTGGAGTGGTTTTGAAGTGTTGAATAATAATAATATTAACATTGAATTCACTATAGTAAATGATGCAAAGGGACATGTTAAAAAAAAACTAAACTCAGATGTGTTTAGATTGAAAGTGTTGATTGTGTGTTTCCTGTTTCCACTGAGGTTTTAGAGATAAAACATGTGTTAACCACTTAGTTTTTTAAAATAATTTTCATCACATTCTGCAAATACATCTTTGGAGTCTTCAAAAAGGAACATACATAACATAAAATCAATAACTGTAGACTAAAAACTAAAATTTACTGTCAAAACTGACTGCAGTGATTGTGATAAAAACTGGACTCAGATCAGGGTGGTCCTAAACTACAACTGAATTGGACCTTGGTTCAGTTTGGTCCAGACTGAGACCAAAGAGCAGCTGTTTGGTCCAAACCATGGTCCTGGAGCTTTCACACCTGAAGATTTATTTTAGGATCAAACAGAAAAGTCTCAAAAGTCTGGATCAAACAGAGCAGGTGTTTGACTTGATGTTACAGTCTTCATATAAATATTCCACGTACGACAAATGTGTGCTTTTATTTTGTAGCCTGGCTACAGTGTTGAACAGAAACCTAGCATTGTTCTTATTTTCTTTTTTTTTTGCGTTGAATAATACCTAGTTCTAGCCTTACGCAATGTTGCTTATAAATTGAAAGACTGTTTCTCCAGGCCCTGAGTGACTCCTCAGAGCTGGAATTATTGTTGTGTTATTTATTGATATTTTTCAAGGACTTCCTTTTTGACATCACTCTGAATTATGGGTAATAATAGAAATAGAGTAGAATAATTATTCAATAGAATAATAGTCTGCTTCCTGTTTTATCAACATTTCATTGCAACATATTTCCACAAGTTCAGTCTTCCTGGTGCATCAGTGCAGTTGTTGTGACTAGTTTAGCCTCTCAATTTGGACGAGTGTAACTCACAAAAATAAATAATTATAAACTAGAAAATGAATAGTAATATAAATGATCTTAAATCTAAATACTTAAACTCTGTCTCCAACTGAGACTATAGTACTGTATGATAGAGACTATAGAAGTGTTTGTGCAAGAACATACAAGTGTATGTGAGAGACTATATGTGTCTGATCCAGACCTGAGACAGACCTGGACATGGACCACAGAGTTCTAACTGTGTTTTTGTCCCTCTGCAGCTCCGGTAAGTCTAAAGATGGAGGAATACTGCTCACTTTGTGTGTGAGCTCTGATCATGGATGTTCTATAATACATCCATGGCTCTGATACTGATGAGACATACCATGAGACACAAATGTGTGCTTTTATTTTCCTAAAACTACGTAACAGGAGCAGCCAGACTTTAAGAGACATCTTTTACTGAATCATACACTTTTATTTTATTATTTGTTCTGTGCAGGGATCCTGGCTGCAAACAGCTCGACAGGTAAAAAAAATACTGCCTGTCCACTGTCTTCCTGTCACTTTAAATAAATAATTCAGACCCATTCTAAATGATAAAGTGCTGCGTTATTCATAGAATCTGACAGCAGCTGCCTCTTTTCTTCAGATCCTTCAGGGCTGAGGTTGACTGGAGGAGCAGGTCGCTGTGATGGAGAACTGGAGATGATGAAAGATCTAACCTGGACACCAGTGTATACACTTGACACTCACCTGAAGTTTGCAAACAGAGTGTGTACGAAGCTCGACTGTGGATCTGCTGTTTCTATAGTGGAAAAGAGGAGTTCAGAAAAACCAGAAGTGTTTATCAGACCTGACTGTGAAGAACCTGAACTGAGGGACTGTTTAGATCTCAGCGTGAACATCTGGTCATCAGTTCTGGAGCTGAAGTGTTCAGGTTTGTCATTGTTTGTTGTTAGTGGCTCTGGTGAGACAGAGTTAACACGATAAAGACTCTCTGTGATGTGTCCATTAACCACAAGATGGTGCTGTAGTCTGTTGACATGACATAACACCAAGACTGTTGTACATCAAGGTTAGCAACACATGTATGATGCAACACCCAATGTTGCTATTAACTACAGTATTAGTAAACCATTGATTTAAAAAAAATATTTCTGTGAATCCACTCTCTCTCTGTGTCCTCAAACTCTGTGTCTGTCTTTATTCAGTCTCTCTCTGTGTCCTCAGACTCTGTGTCTGTCTTTATTCAGTCTCTCTCTGTGTCCTCAGACTCTGTGTCTGTCTTTATTCAGTCTCTCTCTGTGTCCTCAGACTCTGTGTCTGTCTTTATTCAGTCTCTCTCTGTGTCCACAGACTCTGTGTCTGTCTTTATTCAGTCTCTCTCTGTGTCCTCAGACTCTGTGTCTGTCTTTATTCAGTCTCTCTCTGTGTCCTCAGACTCTGTGAGGCTGCTCCATGGACCCAGTCTGTGCTCAGGATCACTGGAGGTCCACTGGGACCAGTCCTGGACCTCAGTCTGTGAAGAGGACTTTGACCTGCAGGATGCAGAGGTGGTCTGCAGGGAGCTGGGCTGTGGGGCTCCTTCTCTCCTCCAGGGGGGCTCTATGGAGAGGGTGGGCTCCTCTGGGGCAGACATTCCAGTGTGAGGGCCATGAGTCTGCTCTGATGGACTGTACCAGGTCCAGCTCAGGAGACACCTGCTCATCTGGAAAAGCTGTGGACCTCACCTGCTCAGGTGGGCCCTTTATTTTAATTCTTTTGGGTAAGAATTTACTTAGTGTATTAACAAACAAAACCACATTTTATTTAGACACCTTACAGTACACTCTCTGTATAAAACTCCATTGTAAATTTGAATTGAGCATGTCTCTGCAGTGACTGTCCACTGTGAGTGGATTAATGCAGTTAGTGTCTAGATGTGTTTTTGATGAGGGTCACTAAACCCCAGCCTATCCAACCATCCTAATTAGACCCGAGCCGGCGATAGACCAGGAGAGTCTATTAAAACTGTTACTTTTTCTTATTATTCTTTTTCTATTCCGTTCAAAGAGTTACTCTGGTTCATCTGATCCCAGTTTAATTTCTAGGAGGCGGGACAAATGGAGCACATTAAACCAATCAGAAAAACAACCTGACGTAAGCAACAATGAGACTAGTTTCTCTTCTTTATGATTCATTGCATAAAGCCCGCCCCGTTTTAGGTAAACGATCATGATTGGTTGATGTTGTGGATGTTGATGTTACACCCAATCCTGACTGAGGGAAAGCTGCTCATTATGCTTACACACAAAGAGGACTGCTCTGTTCTGTTCTACTCTGGACTTTTGTTTAACATGTGCTGGTCTCTGTCAGACCCTGATGATGTCAGGCTGGTGGGCGGAGCCAGTCGCTGTGATGGGACTCTGCAGTTGAAACCATGTTGATGAATGGAGAAGTGCAGATTTTGACTGGAGCCTGAGGACAGCAGCAGAAATGTGTCATCGTTTGGACTGTGGCTCTGTGGTTTCTATGAAAATTGGAACCTCTTCTGTAGTTGATCTTTGGTCACTCGCCCCCATGTGGCGTCAGTCGGCAACAACACTGAAGGAACTTGTAGTAGGTTATAATTATATCAACCCTAACATCATCAGCCTCACTTGTTCAGGTAACTCTACATATTAATATTAATTTATTCTTATTATTTTGCCTTTTTAACAATAAAATAAATCAATGTCCACAGACTCTATGTCTGTCTTTATTCAGTCTCTCTCTGTGTCCTCAGACTCTGTCTCTGTCTTTATTCAGTCTCTCTCTGTGTCCTCAGACTCTGTGTCTGTCTTTATTCAGTCTCTCTCTGTGTCCTCAGACTCTGTCTCTGTCTTTATTCAGTCTCTCTTTGTGTCCTCAGACTCTGCGTCTGTCTTTATTCAGTCTCTCTCCGTGTCCTCAGACTCTGTGTCTGTCTTTATTCAGTCTCTCTCTGTGTCCTCAGACTCTGTGTCTGTCTTTATTCAGTCTCTCTCTGTGTCCTCAGACTCTGTGTCTGTCTTTATTCAGTCTCTCTCTGTGTCCTCAGACTCTGTGTCTGTCTTTATTCAGTCTCTCTCTGTGTCCTCAGACTCTGTGAGGCTGCTCCATGGACCCAGCCTGTGCTCAGGATCACTGGAGGTCCACTGGGACCAGTCCTGGACCTCAGTCTGTGAAGAGGACTTTGACCTGCAGGATGCAGAGGTGGTCTGCAGGGAGCTGGGCTGTGGGGCTCCTTCTCTCCTCCAGGGGGCGCTCTATGGAGAGGGGTGGGCTCCTCTGGGGCAGACGTTCCAGTGTGAGGGCCATGAGTCTGCTCTGATGGACTGTACCAGGTCCAGCTCAGGGGACACCTGCTCATCTGGAAAAGCTGTGGACCTCACCTGTTCAGGTAAAAGGGGCGGGGCTTTTATAGCCCTGATTATCTTTTTCTATTTTCTATCTCTGTCTCTGTTTAGACCCAGGAGGTGTCAGGTTGGTGGGACAGCCCAGTCGCTGTGCAGGGACTGTGGAGCTGAGACACAGAGGACAGTGGAGAAGAGTGGAGCAACACCTTTATTATCATTATCTCTGGGACCTGAAGGCTACAGCTGCTGTGTGTCGAGAGCTGGAGTGTGGTTCAGCTGTTTCTGGAGAAACTAGAGGAGGTTTCCCAGATACACCTGTGTGGTCGGTCTCACCTGCCTGTGTCAGGAGGACGTCTGCTGTGAGTGAATGTGTGATGCTAATAAACTGAAGTTCTTCAGATGGTGTAGAGGTGGTGTGTTCAGGTAAAGTTTAATATTGTAATAATTAGGGATGCTGTGCCATAATTTTCAAAGCAATCATATTTATAAACATTATGTATAGCAGCAAATATCATTCACATCTATGTAAACATATTTTGTAAAGTGCTAGGTTTATAAAGTGCTAGTCACACATTCAACAAGTTGCAATATTGCAGATTAAACATACATTATAGAGTGGTATCTTCATTCATTCATTATATTCACCATTGTACACATTAACATATAGTGCTAGCTAGCTATTAACAATAGACAAAGAGTACAATAATTGTTGCAAAAAGCGATTTGAGGTTCAGTGCATACATGACTGGTTTAATAATATCCAGGATATTTACCTCTTTTGATTCCCTTTTTATGGCTGTAAGCTCCTGGGGATACTACACTGCCCTCTGGTGGTTGTTCTTGTTACCCTAGTGGTCAGGTGAATAAAGTTCTTGAAGGGTGGCAGTGCTAGATTGTGGATAATCTTGTACACCAGTTGGACCTCAAGAAGGAAAAGGGGGGGAAATTATCAAAATTAAGCAAGGCATATTTATTTGATATGTGACAATGGTGATACTGATCAGTTTTTTTTATCAAGAATTTTAAGGGCCCTTTTATATAAAGATTCCAGTGGCCTTAAGGTTTTTTTTATTTGCTTGTGACCAGCTGGACATGCAGTAGGAGGGATGAGGTATTATCATAGCGTTAAAGAAATATTAGGCTGCCTCTATTGTTAGTGAATATCTGATGCTTTTGAAGATGACCAAATTATATTTTTCCTTTAGCTGCTAACAAGAAGCTGCAGTCTGAACAACAGTTAATAACAACTGTGGACAAAGCGGGATTATATTATCAATTCTTCTCAAATGATGGTGGTTTATTATGTGTGTTTTCACAGATTTACTGAGTCGTCCGAACATCTCTCTGTGGGTCTCTGCTGACGGGGTCTCCCAGGCCGAGCCGCAGGGGCTCCGGGTGCTGCTGGGCTCAGACTTCAGCGTCACATGCTCTGTCCAACCTCAGTTTCCAGGAGGCTCCTTCCAGCTCATCTCTCCCACTGTGGACCCAGCTCAGAACCACACCCTGCCAGCTGTCAATCACTCCGCCCACTTCCTGTTCTCTGATGCTGGCTCCGCCCACAAAGGAGGCTACACCTGTGTTTATCACCTCCATGTTTTCTCCCACAACTTCTCCTCTCAGAGCCAGACCCTCTATCTCTTTCTCGGAGGTAACTTTAGCTCCATCTCAACAAACCTGGCTCTAGTGTTGGTCTCAGTGGTTTGCAGATCATATAAAGAAAACCAAAGTTGTGTCTATGGATTATTCTGGAACTTTTCTTATGTCTATAGTCACCTATGGTTTCAAACTCTGTTCAGATTCAGTGTCTCAGAGTGAATAGGTTCTAGGTTAAGTTTCTGTTGCTCGACGCTGGTTCAGCTTTCTCTCAGCTCAGGTTTAAACCATATCCAATTATAACTGAGCGTGTCTGTGAGAAGTGAACAGTCAATAGGATTCAACCTGGAGGGAAAAGGAGGTGGAGCTTTTCTGCAGAGAAACAGGAAGCAACAGGTCACAGCCAAAACACAGGAAAAAGAAAAGCTGGTTGTATAAATGTGTAAGGTTTAAGAGGGTCATTTTAATCGGCTCACACTGAGAATGAGACCAATTTAAAAAGTCATGTAAATCATTTTTGTGCAGGAAAAAAATGCCAAGCAAAAATAAATAGAAAATGTCTAGAAAAGGTTTTGACAAGGCATCTGGACGTAGGTTTATCAAAATTCTTTTCTTGAATATGTCCTGGGTGAATGAGAACCTCCACAGACACTTTGAAATATGAAAAAGGTTGAATCAAAAACATTTGACAAATCTTTAGGAAACTTAGGTGACCCAAGTTAAAAATAAAACAGCTTTCAAAGTGTTATTAATGTCCTCTTCATTGTTTTTTCCAGAGTTTAATAAAGTATCTCTGAGACAAAAACTAAAATTGAATGAGGCCAAAAGAACTAAAGGTTTAGTTTGATGCAGCGTCAGATTGATGTGACTTTGTTCACAGCTGATTGGTTCAGTTTGGTTTTGTGGACTCTAAACCAGAATAAAACCTGCTCCAGAGCTGTTTCCATGACGATGAAACCTGCACAAGACCAAACCTCCTTCTGGAGCCAGAAAACTGTTCAAACTAAACCTGAACTTACCTGGATCAAAACCTGAACCAGCTTCGAGCAACAGGCCTCTGCAGTAACAGATCACAAGCTGTGATTCAAAAAGACTCTAATGTGTGATCATTGGTTTCTCATTGGCTGCTTTGTGTGTGAGTTCCAGGTAAATCCAGAGGTTGTCTTTAGAGCCTAACACACAGTATTGCAGTCATTTATTTGATTTGTAGACTGTTTTCTAACACATGCTAGTGGCAGTAAGTATGTTTCTCAAAATGCTTTTCTCAAGACATTCCATGTAATTGACCAAACAGTTTCTCTTAGGAAAATAACAAGTATTTATGCACCATCATAATGTTTGTGGTTTTTAATGCAAGCATGCTTCTAAGTGCCATAGCATTATCTGACATATATTCTGTTCACAGCAGTCGTCTGAGGAGGTGAGACAAACTGGAGAATTACTGAGATTGTTAAATATCATTTTATTCAAAATCAAGATTTTATTTTTAGTTACATCAGCCTGCACAGCCGGCTTTTACGCAGATTAGAGTCATTAATATAACATTTACTGTTTGCAGCCCGTGTTTCAGAGCTGATCCTGAGGGTGGCGCTCATCCTCCTGTTGAAGCTCATATACATCCCTGCTCTCTACTTCTACTGTAAGGTACTGCTCTCACCTGAATTCTAACCATTTAAAGGAGAATTTAGTGAATCTGTTGTTGTTTTTGGACATACATTTGTCCCGTTTGAATTTTCTGTGAACTTTTCATGATTTAGTCTTGGTGTAGTTTTGGGTTTAGTCTTGGTTTAGTCTTGGGTTTAGTCCTGGTTTAATCCTGGCTAAGCCCTGCTTTAGTCCTGTTTAGTGTAGGTTCAATCATGGTTTAGTCTTTTCAGAATGATGTGTTTTTTTCCAGGCCACCAGGGGGCAGCGGCTGAGACGACAGTGATTATCTTGGTGTTGCTCATGCTCACCGTCCACACTTTTGGATTTTCTTGGATTTCTTGTGTCTTTTTTCCGCGCAGACGTCACAGGAAGCAGTTGTATTATATTATATCTTATATGTCTTATCACTAATACAGCTCATTTCATTTCATCAGTTTTTGTGATTATAGTTATTTCTTATCTTTAACTTTCTTTCACCTTTACTTTTAAAATGATAAATTGTGGATCATGAATATCAAGATTGGATCACAATATATAATGTCATTTTATTCTATTTGAAGCCTTTGTACTTTTCTATTTTATTTTTTTTAATAATCCGCAGTGGTTCACATGTGATGTGGTCTTGAATTTATATTGACATTTATAATACATTTTTGTCATATTCACAGTCATCTTTAATCACATAAAACATATATTCACCCTATGAAACTTTTAAGAGACATTTGAAAGAGTGGATACAATCAAATCAAATCTGTGACCACTTTTAACTTTTAACGACTAGGACAGAGACTGAAGCTGCTAACATTACTACTGCTACACTGATCATTCACTGTTGATTTTGTTTGATCAAAAACATTGTGTTGTATTTAAAAGACGTGACAGATGACTGTTGTTAAAATATATATGAAGACAAAAGACAGCTTCCTATTTCAGCAGGTTCTCATTGGAGAGTGAGTTCAGTCTCCTGCAGACTGGGACCATTGTAACTGTTCCCCTTTGATAGCTCAGTTGGTAGAGTGGAGGATTGTAGAGTGTTCTAGACTGTCATCCTTATGTCACTGGTTCAAATCTGGCTCAAAGGAAAAGCTCTTTTACAGTTGATGAAAGAAATCTGAATATTGGATGTGGACTTGTTCATTACTCAAGCCAAAAGATGTTGGAACTGACGAAGACCATTTGAAGGAGAAAGGCCCTTCTTAAGGGCTCCTGACGAGGGTCTTCGTCTTTGTTTGAAACACCAGAAGAGAATAAAAATGTTGGGCCAGAGAAGAGATAGACCATCCAGAGGAAACTTGTCATTATTATAGGTTAAGAGAGAACAAAGTGTTCATTAGCTTTTCTGTGGGACTTTCATAAAGACCCTGGATAGTATGAGCAGGATATGACAGAGAAGATGGCACATGATGTAGTTACATACACAGAGTTTAATGGTTGTGTGAGTGACACCTACAAGGAGTCCATCAAAACCTATTACCAGGAGTTGAACCTAGAATATTCTGGTCTGTAGTCAGATGGGTTATCCATTTTGCTACTATTTTTATAGTTTTACTGTTATTTTGCCTACAAATGTATACATGTGTCATAATTTACAGAAATGAATCCATACCTATCTCCTGAATGGAAAAGGTTTTTGTGTCTTGTGCCTGATAAAGCAGCAAGATGCTCTGACATTCAATCAGCTGCGTGTGGAAAAGTTACAGTCCTCAAAGAGTTCAGGGGTTTGCAAACTTGCTGTGACCCAGATTCGAACCGGGGTTGCTGCGGCCACAACGCAGAGTACTAACCACTATACAATCACAGCTGTACTTTGATTCAGAACTGCTCTATCTTGTCTATGTTGTCTTTTTAAAACTGGATCCAAAAATAGGCATAACCTGACAAAAAGCAAAGAACACCACATAAATATTACAAGGTCTTTGGATTTATTTAAATTATTTGGATAAAGGCACTGCTCTGACAAAGCAGTTGAACTAATTTGAACTTTATCTCTATCTTTATCAAACTACTTTTTTCACTCCAGATCAAAACCAAAAACCTCTTCAGGCCCAGACAGAGATTTTAACACTTTTGAATTTAAAACAAAACCAACAGTGAATGACCAATGTCAGGAGACCAGACACTGTCTGCATCAGTGAATATTGAGGATCATTTGGATTTGAACCAGAAACCTCTAGCTCTTTTGCTTAGTTTGTACTTTGGGTGTGTGGTATATCTCAGTGGCAGAGCATTCGACTGCAGAGTAAGAGGTGGCTGGTTCAAGTCCAGATTAGGGGTACATGATACTGAAAATCTTGGTATCAATCCAATACAAAGTAAATACAGGGCCAGTAGGAGCAGGATGGGCAGAGACTGGGAGAGAAGCTGCACTCACACAAACTCAGTGAGAAAATTCAAGCAATTTGCTGTACTTACAGAAGAAAAATATCAATCTCATTAATCAATACTATCAATATTTAGATTGATCCAGTTTTACAAGAATATTTGTCACATTTTCAATAAACATTTATTCATATTTGACATTCTTTCATTTTATTTATTCAAATATAAAGTTCACAAACATTATGATTTATTATAACATTCACAGATGAACCATGGAGTATAAATGAAAGACAGCAGCAGTGTGTATCCTATTTTGCAGGCCTATTAACGACCACATTAGGACAGTTAACACTAAGACTGCAGGCGTCGCCATGTTCAACAAGACAAGACCGGATGTTTTTCAATTATCACATTTCTGAAGTGCATGTAAACACATCTGATTACACACAGTTATTGGTTTATTATGTTCATGTAAACAGACTCACTGTGGTATTATTTACTGATGCAGCTGGTGTCTAGTCTCTTCTTACACTGATCATTCACTGTTGAGCTTGTCAGCTCAAAAACAGTGCCTTGTATCCAAAAGATGTAATGGATGTCTGATGTTAAAATATATTTGAAGACAAAAGACAGAGCTTCCTTTTTCATAACAGTCATCCATAGTTCGCTGGTTCAATTAATGGTTAATTTCTCCTTGTGAAATCTTTGTTCCCCTGTGAGACAAATAAAGCTATCTGTTATCTGTTATCTGATGAAATAAATCTGATAATAATAATACTAATAATACCCAGCAGTCATTGCTGGATCAGCAGCATTTGCTTGAGGAGGCTGTTTGAGCACATACGTTGTACATACATTGATTTGACTGTATCCACTATTTCAAATGTCTCTTAAAAGTAGGTAGGCATATGTTGTATATGATAAAAGATGACCCTGGATATGATTACATTCATTAAATTTAATTTAATTATATGAAAATGGGTGAAGGACATTCTGTAATGGGCCTTAAGGTTGATGGTAAACTGCACATAAACCTTTCAGTCAGGGTTATGACCAAGGATATAGATCAGATTTACATAATGCAGTGATAAGAAAATAGACTCTATGTGGATCTCTATGTGTGGAGCACTATGCAAAAGTACTTTCTAACATCAATATTTCTATTTCTTAATGCTGAAGTATTTTGACAATGTTCTGGTAAATTAATTTAAAACTGATTAAATCACTGACATTGATACATACTACAAATCAAATTACACTTTAATGAAATTTATTGCAATTTCAGTTTTGCAAATCTTTATCAGTCGTCCACTTTGGGACGCACACAGCAACTAAAGGCTCCCAGGACTCTTCTGAAGAACCTCCTGATCCTCCTGAGGCCTTTGCTGCTGGAAACAGGGATGTCCACGTCAGGTACATTTTCAGCTGAGATCCTGACGCCGGAAGAAGCCAAGTCTTCATCAAAAGCTGTGGTAGAAGGTGGTGCAGCTTCGGTGACTTCTGTTGTTTCAAGTCGACATGAGTTGGAGGCTGGTGCTTCTTGGGGCAGATCTTCAGGAGCAGCTTCATCAATGTTTTTTTGATCACAGCAGACTCCTGAAGTAGGGCCTTCAGCTCCATCAGAGATGCTGGTGGGAGGGGCCTCATCTTTTAGAAGACCTTCAAGTCCTGCCTCCTCTAATTTAATGGAATCCACTGTGAGTTGGACACCTGAGTCTGAGGTTTCAGCTCCATCAGAGACGCTGGTGGGAGGTGCTCCATCCTTTGGGAGAACCTCTGCTCCATCTGTTTGCTCTGAGAGAACTTGGCACTGTTCCACCAAATCTGGAGCTTTTACTCCATTAGAGTCACTGCTGTGGGGTGTTTCCTCTTTTTGGTGAACTTCAGGTGCAGCTTCACTGGAGTCAACTTTGGACTGGAAACCAGAATCTACTGCTTTGACCCAGTCGGAGGAACTTTGGTTGTGTTCTTCATCTTTGTGGTGAAGTGGACCTTCAAAGTGAAGTTTAGGGCCATCTGCAGACTCTTGTTCAGGAGTGACCCAATCAGGACACACCTCCATCAGGTTTGCTGAGATCCTCAGACTGAAACAATAAAACAAAGTGATAAATCCATCTGTCTTTATACTCTGCTGTGTGTGTGTTTTGTAAAAGTCCCACAGATAAACTCACTAGTGCTCACTGTCTGGGACAGTGCTCAGGTGGGACATTTTGATGAAGGGGTGGTCCAGAGCTTGGCTGGGGGTCCACCTCTTGGTCCCATCAAAAGTCAGCAGCCCTTTCATCAGCTGCACAAAGGCCCTCCTGTCTTCAAATTCATCGTCCCGGACTCTGGGCTGAACCTGCAGAACGAGTTAGGACAAAGTCAGTTTTCTCTGTCTTATATGTAATACAGCTCATCATAGACATAACATGTTCTGCTTTGGGTTTAAAGGAGACCACCTACTTTCATCAGATCATCCAATGAATACAGGCCATTTGAGGGGCAGGAAGGAGCTGGTCTCATTTTAGTCACTGTCTCGAATTCCTCTGGAGTCTGAAGAAGCAAAGTGTAGGTTAGCATTGGTTTATAAAAGTTCAGTTGAGATAAAACTCAGAGCTACAAGGTGACTCTACCAAAAGCCTCCATGGGACCCAGAATTCAGGAGCCTCGGTGAAAAAACAGCGAGTGTAGCAACCGCGACAGAGGAGGTTCTCCTGGGGGAAGCCTATAATCTCCACCACACGCTTCATCTGCAGAGAAAACACACAACAATCAGCTGAACATTGGCCTGAACCTGGTCCACATTTGTCTGAGTGGGACTTACCATCTGGTAAATGCATCTCACTGGGAACAATCCCTTATGACAACATTACATTCTAGAATCCCATATGACAGCATTACATTCAAGAATCCCTCATGACAACATTACATTCTAGAATCCCTCATGACAACAGTACATTCTAGAGTCCCTTATGACAACATTACATTCTAGAATCTCTTATGACAACATTACATTCTAGAGTCCCATATGACAGCATTACATTCTAGAGTCCCATATGACAACATTACATTCTAGAGTCCCATATGACAACATTACATTATAGAATCCCTCATGACAACATTACAATTCTAGAATCCCTTATGACAACATTACATTCTAGAGTCCCATATGACAACATTACATTCTAGAGTCCCTTATGACAACATTACATTCTAGAGTCCCATATGACAACATTACATTCTAGAATCCCTTATGACAACATTACATTCTAGAATCCCATATGACAACATTACATTCTAGAATCCCTATATGACAACATTACAGTAGATCAGGGACGCTCAGTTTGCCATTTTTAGACTTCAGTCTTGGCTTGACATGAGCCTTCCATCCGGCCTTTGCCCCTGCAGACATCAGAATAGAGCAAATCGCATTATGGTTGGCCATACAGTTCCTTTTAAGGACCGGACAGAGGCTTATAATGTGTGCCAGGGTTTCTTTCGCCTGACCACACAGGCGGCACATCGCTGAGAGGCCTCTTCCCCTGAGGGTTGAGGCCAGGACCGGGAATGTGTTGGAGCGCACCTGGAGCGCCATAATATATTCTGACTCAGTTAAGCCTGCTCTCCCAGGGTCATTTGGGGACTCCCATGCCTCCATCTTTGTAGCCACGATATATGTCATGTACCTTCAGTTTTAGTAGACCCTTGACCTTGAAGTGGGATCTTTTTGTCCCGTCAGGTCTGGGGCTACTGGAGACTTTCATCCGTTTGATGGTCATGATCATCTCAGATGATGAAATTGGGTGACCAAAGGGTGTATTGTCTGCCAGAAGGAGTTTGGCAAACTGACCCAGGCCCCAATATTCATTAGAGGCCTCCCAGATTTCTTGGTATGTTTTTGATACTTCCTGGGGTGTGAACGGGCATTGGACTGTCACCAGGGAGTTATCAAGGATTGTAGAAGCAGCGAGATTTCGATTCTTAAGCCATAGTCGTTGCAACGCCCTGTAAGCAGAGGGTTTGCTCTTAGTTTTTGTTATTTTGCGATTCACCTGTCGGGGGGCACATCTCAAAGGGGAGACTCCCACACAAAGTCTCCTGTGGATATGCTTAGTGAGGGTCCGCAGCTCCCGGTCAATAATGTGCTTCTGAGGCAGGTGGCCGATTGCGTAAATGGCCTTTAAAGCACTACGGAACCGGTGTCCCGCAGAGGATACAATATCCGGTTTAGGGAGCTGGGTGAAGAGGCCAGCTCTGAGGTTCAATCGGGCCCACTCATCAGGCTGATGTGGCGGGGCGAACTTAGTTCCCGATGGGTGCTGCGATCAGCCCCTTGCCGTGTGAAAAGCTTTTGAGCAGTGGCTGCATTTGATGTCGCCAGTGACGGCTGAACCAAAGGGTTTTTTGCAGATGGAGTTATGCCCGGAGGCCCGTGCCAGAGTGGGTTGAGCTGATGCACATCTTTTGCATAGTATCAGGATTTTTCTCGCTCTTTGAGTAGCTCTCATGTGGTGCCAGGCCTTCCTTGCATAAGTAAGCAGAGTTGCGCAGAGGGGGCAGCACTGGTCAATCCATGGGAATTTTATTCCAACCCATACCGAGGAAGGAAGACTTTTGCCTACAAGGTGTAGGGACCAGGATTTGGTTACGCTCATGAAAGTTATTCCGAAGACAACTTTGTTTTTAGGAAGGAGCCTCCTTCTGCATGATAGGTGATAACCCTTTTGCTTAGGGATGACTGGGGTGCTGGGCTCACCCTTCAACTCGGGCCGGAGTCCAAGGATCCTGGAGCGAGACTTTTGCAGTTGAGGGCTACTGAACCTAGAGGGTAAGCTGTTAGGTGCCCTCATAGGACGGTTGTGAACCCGCCTTGGGGGTCCCGGGGAGCTGATAATGTAGCTCTCAGCCTTCGTGCAGGACGGGACCGCTTGCAGTTTAATCCTCGATTAGCTGGGGAATGCATTCCGAGACTTCGCTCCTCCTCAGGCAGCGGACACCGTACTACCTGTAAGAGAGGGAGGAGAGGGAGCCATTAGTGTTAGAGAATTTTGGGATCTATTGTAAGGTTGTGATGCCCTGAGCCTTGGGCTCTGTCAACAGATAGACTCAGACACCTGCAGATAACATGTCTCCAACCTCGAGCCTAATCAGCTGAATAACAACTGAATAACAACTCTTTGTTATTGTACTGTTTGCGTATTGACCTTCTATGAGGTATTATAAACTCTGACCAATGAAAGCATGGCCAGACTTGAATGTTCAATACTACTCTGTGTTGACTGTTCAACTGTCTCCGGGCCTGTATGTGATGGTAATAAACTTCTCCTGTTTAAGACATCCAGACTCTCTTCAGTCCTTGTATGTGGTCCAATACTTTGAAGCTCTAAGGCAGTAACCCAATTCGCTTACAATATTGGCATCGTGAACAACGGAAATCTATATACAGCTGGACTGGTGAGTGCAAATTAATTTTTTCTCTTTTAAGAGAAGTGTTGCCTTACCAGAACCAGGCTTGACAGATAGATTCTATGTGTTGGAAAAATGGGTACAATACACAGTCCTTGAGCTATTGGTCACGTGAATTTAAATGTAAGTTTGAATTTAATTGGTTATGCAAATTAAATGCTTGTTTAAAATGATTGGCTAATTTTAGAGTTAACGTTGGTACCAGTATTCGGCTGAGGCCGTACTGGTTGCCTGTGAATTCATGAGAAAAGCTAAACATAATGAGCAGTATGAAGTACTGAAATTTGGACGTTCTGAGAGCTCTGGGTGAGCTTTCCAACACTGAATTCTGTTTCGATAACAGTTTCAAAGGCCAATGTAATTGTTATTAAGGCGGTGTGTGAGCAAGAGTGAAAGCTGTGAATAACACAGTAATTACAGGCTTATGTGAAAACCTTGGTGGATTGGCGTTGTATTTGGTGGTCATAGCACTCTGTAGTGAGATTGAGCACCGGTTTTGTTTTTCTTGAAACTATATGTCCAGGACTATAGCTAAAGAAGAGGCATGATAGTTGTTCTGTGAAGGGTCTTAATGTCTGGGGAGGGCCTAGGAAACTTCCTTAGAATCACTAATTCCCTGGTAGGCGCCTATTTCTTAAATTGTGCACGTGGAGATACATTCAGGATAAAAGATTCTGAACTTGTATCTGGCTCTTGCTACCACTGTGGTAACTCTAATAAAAAGTGTTTAGAAGTTTTCAAGCAAACAATGGCTGATTATATTTCTGGATGCTGCAGTAGATTTTTGCCATAAATGTGTTATCTGTTATTTACTATATGTCCTATTAAGTGTCTTATGAAGTTCAAAGTTACTATGGGTTGGGTATTAACCACAGATTCCACCACACAATGTCTAGCTTAAGTCTTTAATGAACCAGCTCACTAAGATCTAAACATCAGACACACATTTCTTCTTTCTCTACACCTGGTGCAAGGCCATACCTCTACACCTCTAACTTCATCATAGACATCAGCTTTAAAGCTACAGTCTGTAGACTAGCCTCAACTAGACCAAAACCCTCTCCTGTAGAGCACACACACAAGTAAAGGGCTTAATAATCCTGGGTTACGACGAGGTTAAGGCATGGTAGTGCACTCATAATGCTTCTTGAAGCCTTGCAGCCAAATGGTTCACAAAATTTAAATTCATGTTTATTTGAATACAAAGAATAGAAAAATGAAACTCCTAAAAACAGCAGAATTATACATGTCATACAATACAAGGACTATGTTATAATATGGGGCCTGTTTGATTTGAGTGCTCAGCTTCTTAAATCTAAGCAGATTAAATGTGTTAACATTACAACCAAATACAAATATGAATGTCTTGTTTTCACAGGTGCAGGAGCATAAAAGTAAAGAAACATTTGGCCATGCATTGATCCCTCTGACAAAAGCAAGGGTATCCAACCTTTTCAAACATCAGGACCGCCATCAGTCCATGGGTATGTTGTTTATGTTAGACAAACTATCTAAACAGTTACTAATATGTTTGTAATTTTTTTGTAGACTGGGCGGTGTTTGGAACAAAAAACAAAATCAAACATTAGAAGACTAATGTGCCATTCCATTGCCACTTGTTACGCGCGCCTCGTGTGAATATGTTTTAATATTGTGTTTTTCTTTCGTAGCTCCGGATTGGCCAGACCGGTGAGGCAAGGCCATAAAACCCGGCGGAAGCCGGGCTCTCTCTCTCTCTCTGCCAGCCGCGACACATGACAAGCCACACACGCCTCACTGTTACGCCTCATTTACACTGACTGCGAAAGGGATTCCGTACGGAATCCGTAAGGACTGCCATTTACACCGGGAGCGGTGTGTGTGCTGTACGTGTCCGGAATTCTGCATCCGCTAGACCACAAAACCACAGGGATTCACGCTGAAGAGTTGAGTTCACGTGATAACATCCATGTAAAGAGAGAGGTGCTGATAAAAACTCACCAGTATATCCCAGAGCTCCAGCTATTTCACTCCATGCCTTCTCTTTTCTGGTGTTGTCCTTATAAAAAGTATGTGAAATATCATATGTGTGGTTTTGGACTTCCGTGATGAATCTCTCGTCGTCCGTGGTCTCAAATAACCCCCGGGACCCCGTCACTGCACTCGTAATTTCTTCAACTTCATGAAAATCCACATGCGGTGTCCGGAAAAAATAGACTTCTTGCGGAAACCTTCCGGAGCTCCGGATCAGGAGACGTAACACACCGCAGCTGGTGTAAATGCTCGCACTGACTACAACGGTTTCTATACCTTGTGGCGTCCGTACGGACGCCGTTCCGTATCTGTTCAGCAGTCAGTGTAAATTAGGCGTAACTCTTTCTCGTTATAGTTTTAGTTCTGAGTGGGGAGACCCTGCCTCTTAGTTTAGTTGTTCCTACCTTTGTTGCCGGGCTCCCCATCTCTCCCTTTTGGTTATTTGTGAGTGTATTTGTGTTCAATAAATCATTGTTTAAGTTACTCCTGCCGTTGTCCATCTTTTATGTGTCCCCTTAACACCCTAGACCTTTTGCCATAGGGACCGTAACACCACTGCTGAGAAGTTTTACGAGGCTGACTTGACATTTGAAGAGGCATTTCAAACAAGACACAACGAAGAAACCAGTAAAGAAGAAAACAAAGAAAAACAACGTTAGAGAGCAAAGGTGGCTTCACAGACAAAAGTTTCTCATATTCAAACACGTACAAGATGAAATCTATTCATTTCAAAAAATCTGCGGAAGAGAAATAAGATATCTGTGGAGCAACAGTCTTTTAGAAAAGAAAAGAAGAAAAGCACTTAAAAAAATTTATACATCAAAGGGAAAAAAAAAAAACCTTCGAAAGTAACTGATCAGAAAAACACAGACATGCAAGAGACAGGAGAAGTCACAGAAAGTTCCACAGATCATGACAAAGACAAAGAGACAACAGTAGAACAAGATCTTGTACAAGCTCAAACATTCATGTCGTTTAGTGAAGAAACAGAAGGTGCTCCAGTGAGAGATTTGTTTGACATAGTAGAAAGTGAAAACGTATTGTATAGTAATCAAATCTATCATTGTACTGGAAGAGACTTGATCTCAACATGAGCAACCCCTCAACTCTCACAAAACAGAAGAGAAAAAACAAAAAAAAAACAGAGAAAGCATTAGGAAAGTGTGATGCAGATACCATCCCAGCCATCCCTACGAAAAGGAGAAAGACCAATGTTTTAAAACAGCATTTAGCCCAAAATGGCTTCGGTCAAGAAACAAGTGTGGGTCTAATGAAGATGTTCTTTGTGGATGATAAAGTTAACTTTTATTGATATTGTACTAAACTCATGCGGTTCTTGTCATGTGCATTAAGTTCTTATTGTTCAATTAAGAAAAAAAGATTTTATTAAAATGGACATCATAAAGCTAAATAATTGTTCATGTGGTTTATTTGCAATAAATAAGTTAAAGTAATGCAACATTTCTCAGAGTTAAGAATTACTCTTAAAAAATACCAAATCTGGTTAGATTGTCATTGCACTGTAAATTCAAGTAAGAAATAAAGATTAAAGATTAAGACAGAGGTCTATTTTGAAAAACAAAAGCATAATACACATTTTAGACTCATCAGGTTTAGCATCTGTAATTTATTCCAAGTTCCATATGTCGTTCACTGATTTAATTTAAAGAAAACCTACCATAATACTCAAGATTGTTATCCCTAAACAGTGATAAATACTGATCGTAGATAACTTTCATTTAAACAATCTTTTATATTCAAATCTTGGGTTCATCACTTGTTCATCATTTAATGCATTACATTCCAAAAAAGTAATCTCACATACCTTTCAAAAATTAAATATGCAAATAATGTTCAATGGGATGATTGATTTGGCTTCAGATTTAAAGAATCATAAAGTCTCACTTGTCAGAACATCATAATGGAACAAGACAGAGACTTTGAGGTAGGCTAAGTATTCCAAAAGGTGAATCAAAATTTAGAATGAAACGATTATTAGAATAAAACTCCCTAAACCTTCCACATGTAAAAATGACTCATATTTCTATATAGTGAAAACATAAAGATTATCAGCTTTAATCAACATTAAAATGTGATGTGAGCATAAGCAACAATCCAAATAAGTGCATATTCAAATGTACAATATACAAATGTTGGCTCCTTTATCTCTCTCCCATAAGAATGGGATCCTCTTATTAGATCTACCACACTGTGACTTTGGACTTGGTGATCTATAGTCCTTATGTCTCATTTGTCAGAACATCATATTGGATACAGACAGTGACTTTAGGGTAGGCTAATGAATAACTGCAAAGGTTGGCAGTCATCAGTTAGATTTACTCAGTTACATTTACTTTACCGAACTCATTTACTTTGTACTTTTGTTTTATGGTCTGTAAGAGAAAAACTTTTGTGTTTTGTCCAGCCAATTATAAGAGTTTGCCAGACACATTTTACTCACTGAGACCTTGTTGTGTCAGCATAGAACTTGAATTTGTATGTTACATTCTAAAAAAGTGATCTTTTATTCCAAGACCTTCTAAAAGCTCAACACACAATGACAAGGATGTAACTATGTGGATTTAAAAAGGTACAAGATGCAAAAATGTTTGTTTCTTTAATTAGAAAGCAGATGAAACTTACAGGCAACCAAGAAAAATCAGAGTCCAAAAGGCAGGTCCAAAAACAGGCAAAAGGTCAAAAATTCACAGACAGGTAGGCGGGGGTCAAGGCTAGCAAAGTCCTTGAGCAAAAATCCAAAACTTGTACAAAACACTGGATGACTTCGGTTGAATGCACAAAGGCAATCTGGCAGAGTGTGACTGTGGAGAGGTGACTTGAGTACTGGTCTGACTGGGAATGGGGACAGGTGTGGACACAGTTGAGAGTGATAAACTGGAGGGAAAATCTGGCGGAGTGGGCGGACAGGGAGGAGTCACGCAGGGACGGCACCAGATGTTCCCCAGGCTGGTCTGGATGAGGTGCGATGAAAATCGGTGATGAGGACTTTGTCGAGAATAAACCTGGCTGGGACCCTTGAACGTTCCTCAGGTCCGTAGCCCTCCCAGTCATCAACCAGGTACTGGAGGCCACGACCCTGGCATAGAGACCTCAGAATGTTGGCTGCAGTGGCAAAGCGATCTTGAACCTGAAGCAGGGAGACATGGCATTGGCCCATGTCTTCTTACATTGCTTTAACAACTGCTGGACAGATGGAACTGATAGATTCTAGCTCCTGATGAGGA
>JAWCTZ010001020.1:0-26021 GCA_036850595.1 Rhyacichthys aspro | reverse complement strand
TACAGCTCTGGCCACAAGATGGGACTCCATGGGTAAAGATGAGCAAAAAGAGAAATGGTTGTTTTGATCAGAAGAATCCTTCAGGGAAAGAAAGGACCCCCCATCAAGAGACCCCAGTAACTAGGCAGTCCACAGCAAAACTCAAGAAGAGACTTTAGACCAGAAAATAGGAGGGGGACACGTTCAGTCGGACAAAACCCCCCTAAAGAACCGTTTCCTTATGTCTCCAAGGAAAGATGGAACGAAATGTCAAAAGAAGAAAGAGACGAACTCAACAAGAAAAGAGACGAATGGAAAAAGAAGAATTCAGTCAACCAGCAGAAAAAACAGTAATAGAGAAAATCCAGGCAGTGGCATATGAAAAACAAGGAAAAATTTTTGCCACTGTAGAAAATACGAGAGGAGTATCAAATTGACACAGGTTCAGATTTTACAATACATAAAAACGGGAAAATACAAGACGAAAGTTAAAGTAATATTAGCAAATGGAGATAGAGACGTGTTATTCATGACTAAAAAACATGGGATCAAGGGAATCCCTGGCCCGAAAGCGCTACTAGGGATTCATGACCTTTCAAAAGCTAACAAAATAAACGATTTAGAAGGATCCGCAGGTTACATAAATGCCTACAACGTAGAGGCCCAAAAGCAGGAAATTTTGCAACAAACAGACCTAACCAATAAGAAAAGGCTTAAAGCCATCATTGATCGGGCCAATCCAGCTCAATTCAAAAATGATGTAGGAAAAACTGAGCAACCCTATGAAATCCAAGGAGGAATGCCGAGGCCAGAGAAACAATATCCAATAGCCAAACCAGCTCTAGAAGAATTAATGAAAACTATGGCAGAATTGGAGGAATTGGGAGTGATTAGAAAAGAAAATAACCCACCTACTATAATGCCCATACAAGCGGTAGGGAAAAAGGACGGCACCTACCGACCGGTCCATAATCTAAAAGCATTAAACAGGGTCACAATCAAAGACACAAGGCCCCTAATAAACCCTCAACACTCATTGAGGAATTTACCACCAGGAAAGTTTAAAACATGCCTGGATTTAGCAAATGGATTTTGGTCCATCCCGTTAACTGAAACCTCCCAACTAAAAACTGGATTCATGTTAGGAAGACAGGGTTATGTCTGGACGAGACTGCCACAGGGATTTGTAAATAGTCCAAATGTCTTCCAGCGAACTATGGAAGAAATACTGGCAGGACTGCCAGTAATGATATACATAGATGATGTGTACTTCTGTAATGACACAGAAGAAGAGCATTTGGACCTACTGTCAAAAGTAATAGAACGCCTCACCTCGGCTGGACTAAAATTGGGCCTTAAAAAATGTGAAATAGGGCAATTTTCGGTAAAATATTTAGGATTCAGGATAACAGGGGAACAAAGAACCGTGGATCCTGATTATTGGGAAAATATAAAAGACCCAGAAACAATTCTAGAGTTAGAGAAATCTCTGGGCAAACTGGTATATGTGTCAGCACACATACCTCAGTTCGCACAAAAGGTAGCACCGCTGCATAAAATGAAAAGAGGAGTACGAAAAGTGGACACTTCCGGACCAAAAAGAAAAATAGTAACTACAGACTTTAAACTAAGCGATGAACAAAAAATGCAGTACAAAAGGGTCATGCAGCATTGCAGAGAAACCTCCCAAGAGCTTGACCTCAGAAGGGAAGGACAGCCAATTTATGTCCACACTATCTGTGATGAAGAAGGAGGAACTGCCTTCTTGAAGGAAGGTCCAAAGGCTAAACCATTTATGATCCTATCCGTTGCATGGACACCTACAGAAACCAAATACACAGACTTAGAGAGGGAGCTTGAGCTTCTATTTCGAGTGTTCAAATCCACTATCAGATACGAAGGAGAAGTGCCTGTATATGTAAAGACGAACCAGGAAATAATAAAAGGACTGTCAAAAGGAACTATGGAAACAGCCCGAGCACAAATATCCCGCTGGCAAAAATGGGAAATGATGCTCACAAACCCCCTGGTGCTTTTCGAACAACAAAAGAAAACCCCTTCAAAGCCGGAGCAGGACCCAGTGCCAGAGCACTATGATTGGGAAATCTATACAGATGGCTCTAAAACTACAAGAGATGAAAAAGGAAAATGGGCCTTCATGGCCTACTACAAAGGGAAAAAGATATGGGAAGATTCAGGTTACACTGAAGGAACAGCCCAAACCACGGAAGTACAGGCGGCTTTGGAAGCCCTAGCTTTCATGGATAAAAGAAAGATCAGACGAGCACGGATGATCACAGATAGCATGTATGTGTATCAAGGTCTGTTGCAAGACCTTAAGATTTGGCAACAAACTGACTATCAGAATTATAAAGGAAAAGATTTAGCCCATAAAGATAAATGGACAGTAATAGCACAGCTGCTTCAGGGAAAGAAATTAAAAGTAGAACACATTAACAGCCACACCGCATCAACCAGCACAGACGCTTTGAGAAATGATGAAGTAGACAGAATCGCGCAGGGCCGTGTGGCTTTTGTAACAGGAAATGCGCTGTGTTTCTTACCAGCTGCATGGAAAGCCACGACAGGTTACGATGTGCCGACAGCTGAAACTAGACAGTTTTTAAAGGCCCTACACGAGGCTTTGGGCCATGCTGGGCAGGAAAGATGCAAGCGTTATTTGAAAAAGAACAACATTGCGGTAACCAGCTACAGACAAGAGTTTGCAAAACAAAAACGAGCATGCATCGTATGTGCAGAAAAAGACGGTCTGCCGAGACAAGAAAAAACCGCACTACCCATTAAAACAACAGAACCAGGTTTACACTTTTCAGCAGATGTAGGATATCTGCAGACAGACAAAAAACATGACAAAATATTGGTGGTGACTGACAATGCTGGAGGGGCTGCAATGGTGTTTCCTATGTGGAAGGTTACAGGGGCAGAGATAATAAAACACTTATCTCTATTTTTTTCAGGACAGCCTAGGGCTCAGTCACTGAGAATGGATAATGCTAAACAGTTTAAAAATGCGAAAGTACTGTCATTCCTTTCTGAGCTAGGCGTCACGCCGGTATGGTCGATAGCATATCAATCCCACACTAATGGGGTGGCCGAAAGGATGATTAGAAACGCTAAAGAACTAATAGCAGTAATGGGACAAAAGTGGGGGACCCCGGCTAACATCACAAAATTAAATCAGATGCTAAGTAGAGAAAAGCTAAACGATAAAACTAACTCTGCACCTATTGCCCCTGTCTTTCAGGAGGACGATTTGGTGTGGGTAAAAAGGAAACTTCCGGACGGAAAAACCGAGGAGTTAAAGGGTCGAATAGCATCTAGAACAGGAAACGTAATACATTTAAAGGATGGCCGAAGGGTGCACTCCGACCAGCTCAGGCACAGGGCCGAGCAGGAACAATGACAAGGTAACTAGGGGAGAAAGCCAGGCTGACTCAGTAACTCTAGTAGATAGGGGCTACTTGACCAGGGGGCTGTTGATCCTCTCTGCGTACAACGGGCGAGTCAGGGCTGGCAAGATTCCCCCGGGGTCCGCCCCGGGGACCCAAACAATCTGGGAGTCTTACACTCCTGGACACTGCGTATTTTGTGACCATCAAGTCTTTCTGTCCCTATGGGAGGGGGTCAGGAGAGAAAGGCCTGTCCTGCCTCCAACACAACAGGATGGGGACTTCAGAGGAGTAGAATTGGCTGGGAAATTCAAAGTAACTATTTGTAAAGTTTGTTGGCCTCTAAGAGGACAATCCTGGGACATAGTGAGGTGTGATCACCGGTCGGATAGCTGTCAGTGTAAAATAATGACGGGGGGATGGGTCCCGTGTACAGACCAACCCTCCTCTGGGAGGATTCCTGTATCTGTGTTGGCCTATCGCGAGACGACACTGGGAACAGACAGGCACCAGGTGTACACTCAGCTGCAGGATCAATTCCCTACTTTGATAAAAGCCAGGGTCCTAGAGATGATTCAAGGAAAAAAACAGCTGGTTAAAACTGTTAAAGGCTTTGGCCGTATAATATCGGAATTATGGCCAACAGGGGAAGAACCAAAAGACTCACATAAATGGGCAAGGCTTCCCACTAGTGGGGAACAGAATGATTTGATCACTACAGGGACACGGCCCGATCCTGAGGGAACGATAATTTTGGAAAATTTTGAAAAGCACATAGAAGTGAAACAACAGAAGTTTAATTGGGCACAGAGGGCCTTAGGCCGACAGGGAGAATACGGGATGTGCCTTGTAAAGATGCACAGGATAATAAAGCGTTCCGAAGGAGAGGGGAACCCCGAGACCCTCATTATGGGATTTAGCTGGGAAATGCAGGACGAATCCTGTCTCACCGATAAAAGCCTTCTCTATTACCCCGTGAACCGGGTAACTCGAGAGAGAATGCTGACCTTTCTGGAAACTCGAGGCCTAAATTGCGATGGGCCACCAACTATTAAACCGGAAGGGTGGGACGAGATCTGGGAAGCAGAATTAAGAAGTAGGAATCTGTCCAAGCCTTGGTGCCGCTTCGAGCAGGCCGTCTTTGCGATGCCGGCCATCCCGAAGAAGCGGAAGGTTAGAATCATGGTTAAAACAGAATAAAGTGTACTAATCGGTGTCCTCTTTATATTTTAGATGGAGTCAGAGAGGGACACCGATCTGTCAGGTTGTGAATCAGGAGATTCCAGAGCCAAATTTAAACTCCATAAAAGGATTTCAAGATTAGGGAGTGTAGGGAGAAAAGTGAGAGAACTTTACGAGGAAAAATTGGAAAGATTGGCCTCCAAGAAAAAAATAAGATTAGCGTGGAAAAAGGCAATACTATTTGGACTAATCGTCCTGTCCGCTGTGTGGGTGGTTATAGTAACGGCATATCTCGGAGGAGAGATGGAAAAAAGCAATAGGTATGAGTGGAGACAAGAGTGGACTATAAGAAACTTTACTGAGATAAGTCTAGAATACAGGGAATTCCCCTACCCATGCTTCGATGATCTGGGAGATCAGGCTGGGAATGTGACAAACTATCAACGTCGGTGGACGCAAATACATCTAAATGCATCCGGATACACTCCTAATACAACTAACATTGAAGGATGTTCCAATCAGACCACCTGGGTAAAAGTAATGAAGGAAATAGGAATAGGGAATTCCAGTGCTACAGTATCTGAAAAATGTGTTCTACAAAGCGCGGAAATCAGAGAAGGGAAAGTAGCTGGATGGGCATTTTGCTCCAGGAGGCGTGAAGACAGGACAGAGACGTGCATGCGAGTTGGAGTAATAGTAGTAGGACAAGTCTCGAGAGCACGTATAGAGAAAATAACGACTAATTGTACCAATAAAACGGCCCCGAACGACACCAACGAGTCCTGGGTGTTGGGTGAAGCCGCATTAAATTCTACAGCCCAGGTGACGAACGCTACTATAATATGGAAAAATAGTACTAGACTCCAGCAGAGGCGCCATAGGCGGCGCCACACAGGGAATGGAGGATGTGATTGGGATCTTCCCAAGCCACCCTCCTATCCCAATACCTCCCAACTAGTTACGGTGCCATTCACAATTTTTAGGGGACATCTGTCATGGGATAATGTGACATCACAACTCAATTCCTCCCCAATAACCAAAGAATTGATAGCAGTATACAATGGCACGTGCGGCTGGAGAAACTCGGATGTCACTTATGTCAGCTGGATACTCCCAAACTTCTTGCATCCCAACATCACTAGACATTTTGGAGATGATAGCTTTTCACTGGCTCAATGCACCAATATATTTGAGTCAGGATGGCAAAATCAAATCCACTCGCATACCAAACAATGCGTCCTGTCCCTGTCATGGCCTGAATTGCAAAAAACTAGAGGCCACCACAAACTCCTCAACACGGCTAATGCAGCTGTTTATTTTGGCCCAACTAGAAGCAATGACGATCTCCAAAAGATACAAAGGGGACCTGTCTAGTGATTACCTGCTTATGCCTTGGGTCATTTTTAATGGCACTCATTTTAAATTTGAAATGAAACCAAGTTGGGATTTTTATCTAACTCGATCTGGCTCTTATGTGAATCGTGACAACCAGCAAATTACTTATGTATGGGCAGGCAGGGAAAACAAATTGTTGCACTACCGTATACGGAGCATCAGGGATAGGATTTTTGTATCCCCAGTAGACGGCTCGTCAGTGGACGCTCTTACATATCGAGCCCAATACACTGCTAAAGACCAGACCTTAGTGATAGAAAAACAATATGCCCGCCCTGACCATAGAGAGTCATTCGGAAAATTTTACACCTCTGGCTGGTGGAAGGCAGGGGTAATCAATTTTAAGAACCTCCTGCAGTGCGTGAATGTAAATGCCAAAGTAGTCCTGAGTAAAAATAACGAACATATAGCCTACAGAACTGAAATAAACTCAGAAGCAATGAAACCGATGAGAAATAACAAAATATGGGGCGCTAATTCATCAAAAACCAACCTTGAAGTTTACTGTCTGGGGCACATAACGCCGTTTTGGGAACAGGTTGGAAGAGGTTTTACCATGCTTGGAGGACAAACAAAAGATGCTTTTGAGAAGCTTGGAAAAGACATTGTGAATACGGCAGTGGCTGCTGGAAAAGGAATTGTCTCCTTTTGGAATTCAATTTGGGGATGGATAAAGAATGTTCTTATCGGGTTAGCAGTGTTTCTGCTTTGTGTTGTTATTACTTTCACATGCTTGAAAGTGGGGTTAAAAGCCCTCTGTAGACGCGTCTGTGCAGCCACGCGTCTGGCTGACGAAAAACCACAACGGAAGCCGTCGCGGCGAACCCCTGCTCGCGGCAGGAAGTGACCCGTGGTTGAACCTCATACCAGGTGAAGATAAATATCAGCTGTACACACTCTAAATCCCTCATACCTTTTCCAACCAAGAGACCTGCATTCTTAGAGCAAGAACCCTTCAGAACAATGGCAAGCAATAATAGCACTGACGCCAGAGACATGGCTACCGACTCGGTAAATATGACTTTGAACCAATTTCTTATGGTCCTATGTCAAATGGCCTGTCTGCTTTTAGCACACAGCCCAAATATATTGGATAAAGTGATAGGCTGCTCAGCATATAGTTTAACTGTAATGATCTGTATACTCTGCCAACTTAACAGGGTTACAGTCAGCTTCATAATGCTGATCATAGGAATGGCCAGGGTGTGCAAGATGTGGCCTTGGGTCGGTTTAATCTGTTTCTTGTGCTGGCAATTCAATACCCTGGTAGAAATGTTAGTTGTCCAACATTCTCTGTACGGCATAATTACTAATGGAACTACAATGCTTGTGTTTATTGTATGCATACTCTCTGAAATACCAGGGGGATGGGGGAATCAGATAGT
The DNA here is from genome assembly GCA_036850595.1 of Rhyacichthys aspro. Lineage (NCBI taxonomy): Eukaryota > Metazoa > Chordata > Actinopteri > Gobiiformes > Rhyacichthyidae > Rhyacichthys > Rhyacichthys aspro. The sequence continues at coordinate 18,670 of JAWCTZ010001020.1, read as the reverse complement.
AAAACGTCTGGCCTTGGAGTTCCTCCTGGTCTTTCTGGCCTGCTTGTGTTGTTTGCTTCTCAAAATGGATCTTAACATAATATTACTTTGTTATGCTTATTACATTGTAGGAAAGGGTGCTGGCTCCCGGGGTCAGTCATGGGGACGGGGACGTTTACATTCTTTCAGAACACGGGCCTGTCTCTTTGAGCCAAGCTGTTCGTCGGGGCAAACTAGACCCTCTGGTAGGGACGATCCAGAAATTGGATCTGTTCTTCCAGGATGGTCTGGTGAAAATGGAGGTAATCCCCCGGAGTACTCCGAACGGGACCCTAACCACCACGGTGATGCAACTGGCTCCTCACTCCAGGAAGAGGCGACAACTGATTTCACGACTGTCGGCAATAAATCAACTTTCCAGCTACCAGTCTCAAGGAGAGCGGAGAGGCTGCTCAACCAGGACTTTTCAGATACCGTGTTGTGGTCGAGTGCAGTTAGTAGAAGGATTGAGTGATAACGGGGCACCATTCTCTTATCTGGTGGGGAGAACCAGTGTGTTGAGGAAAACGCGGACCTGGGCTGAGCAGGATGACAACAAAACCAGAAAAATCAAAGAACCAGCGCCATCATCGGCCCCTTCTGTCCCAGGTCCGTGCAGTATATCAACAAAGCCTCTGGATGGGACACATGGAGAACCCCCAGACAGCTCTGACACATCAATCTCTTCCACTATTGAGGAAGCTCCTCTTCCCGATGACCCCGAAGAGCCAGATTGGGAATTTAACACAAATCTCGACCTTTCTGACGGACTCCTATGGGAGGATCTGTTGGGAGGTCCATTGTCCCCTTGACCCTGACACTGCATTTGACCTTAATAGCTTGTTGGACTAATCCTGATACTAGATCTGGGAGGACCTGCTCTCCTTTGAAAGACTGTGGTTGGAGCTCTATTACGTGCACACTCACGGAAATAAAATTATCAAATGGATTAAGAATATGGAAAAATAATATAGAACCATTAGGAGGTGTGATGTATGTATTAGAAAAAAGATTTAAATACCCCATGAAAGTAATCTTTACATCGCATGGAACCCCATCTCAATGTAATCTTCCCCACATCAGAGGTTGTGTAAAAACTTTTCAGTTTCCTGAGTACTATAACTGTTTTTATTCAGCAGTAACTGTTGTATGGAATTATCGCTCGCCTGTCATTTATGTTGAATGCTCATGTGGCAAATGCCATAGAAGTACTGGTCGTTATTGCAGAAACGCAGTGGCAATAGAACTTTGCCCTTAGAAGTAAAACTTGTACCTTTTCAAAGTTGTCAAGGGAGGGTGTAGTAGGATGTGACAACATTGAAAAAGCATTTATAATCAAAATAGGTCTATATACTCACATGCTATTCAGCTATTATTATTATTGTTATTATTAAGGAATAAGTACTTATATATCTATTTGCATTTGCGTGTTGTTGTTTTCAGTAACTGTTTTTCATATATAATTATGTGTAACTCAGTACATTGTCATAACCTGTAATGGTATACTGTCAAACTCTGTGAACTGACAAATTTTGTGAATGGATGTAATGACATTTCTTTTGCTGTTCGAGATGATACTGTATAAACCAGGTATCTTTATTTTATCACTTTTTCTTTTATTCTTTATCATTTGTGAAAGTGCTCATGTTGTTAAGTGAACTTACTGCAACAGTTTCCTGTTGCCCTTATACAGAGTTTGTCGCACTCGCACCGCAACAGTTTCCTGTTGCCCATGTAAGGAGTCTGTCACACTCTCAGGTCTTCCGGTCTTGCTGTATAAATATGTGCTGCTCAAATTCAGCAGTGCCTTCTCATTGAGCAATCTTTGAGCTAGGTCTTATCCCGTTGCCTTATATTGGTGATCGTGGCCCCTCTGGGAATATTAGAAAAAAAATAAAATAAAACTACAAGACTGGGTTCCTGAGTAAAGTGACAAACTTTACAAGGGAATACGCTGCCTTAACGACTGCGCTAGCCACGACTTCAGGTCTATAAGCACTAGCCATAAAGTCGACAGGAGTGAGACCCCATCTGTAGTATTGTCGTGTTTTATTGTTTGTCTGTCTTGTCTTAAATAAAAACAAACCAGCGGAAATAAAAGAACTTTATTTCCAAGGTTGAAAAGAACATATTTGTTCGTCTGAGTGTTTGTGAGAATCTGCCAGCGAGCCCTGACTCAGCTCCCAGTTGAGAGAGTCACTGGTCTACAAGTTGACGCAGAGGCCTGGAACAGCAGCCCACGATAAATCATCATCAGGTGAGTGACCGTGACGCTGAACCTGTGAATACACAAGGGGAAATCATTGGGCCCTTGTCAAGTCAGTATAAAATAGGTTGGAACACTGTGGTAATAACCAGCTCCTAATTAAAAATAAAAAGGGTTAATAATAGCAGAAAGTAATAATTTAGGAACCAGGTTCTTGAATTAAGAAAGTGAAGAAAAGGGAACTCTTTAAGAGAATAATAAATCTGCCTATATTACCATCAGATCCCCCTCAGAGAGGTGAAGGCTGTACTAACTTATAGACACTGATAGAATAAAAAACAGAGTAATAAGGTGTACTAAATAGTGATACAAGCGAGACCATTCTGGAACCTTCGCCGCTCGCTACAGGCACAATCTCAGAAATGGAGATGATTAAAATAACTGGATCTCTGCCTCTATTTGTGCAACAAGCTGCTGCTGCTAAAGTCATCCGGTAACAACAAAATCATCAAAACTGACATTTAAGGTTATAAATTGGTAAAGAAAAAGTGTTTTTTTTTTTTTTAATAATCTACTGTTATATTATTATGGTTTTGTTGTGTTAAAGGCTATTGTCAGAAGAAAGTGAAGAGATTTGCAGTGAGTTGCTTTCTCTTGATGTGGTCCAACATCTCTTATGTGCTATGGGAAACAAAGAACACAATGAATCCCAAATACAAGCCAGTCTAACTCTGAAGGTATGTAATCATTGTCTTTGCGCCCAAGTCCATTGTGACACTTGTGGCTTCGTTGCACCTTTCAAAATGATACTCAAATATAAACACAAAAGACTGATGCAAATGTGTCTTCACAATAGAAACCTATCTGATGTCTGTTTTCATTTTTGCGCAGCACTTTGTCTGTTCACACCCAGTTATCGAAGAACCTGTGCGGAGAATCATGGGAGATACTCTGTTCTCAACTTTTATGGTAATCTTTATTTACATCATTGATAAAAACCTAAAAATCAGTATGATATTACGTACATGTCTCTTGTCTTTGTCCAGAGCAAGCCTGAGACTATGTACATGACTTTGGATCAAACACAAGCAGAAACCTTTCTTTCCAACAATGTTAACCTGAATGCAGGTGAAGACTGTTGTACAGTATGTAATAATACAATTGTACAGTATGAGTAAAAGAATTTTTCTTTTAGATGGGACTGGAAAGAAGGCTTAAAAGAATAGAATATCAAGATTTAAATAGTTTTATCTCGATTCAATTGAAGCAAACCACAGCAAATGGACACATCTCCAGATCAACTGAACTGAACAGATCTACAGGGCACCATTGATGGAGAGAGAATGAAAAACAATGGATGGACCCAATCACAGAATTGACACCAGGCACTGAGACAGTGGGAGATACAGTAGCAGAAAGTGGATGCGAACAATTAGTTGAAAAATTATGGGGGGTTTTTTAATCCTAGATTTATGGGTAAAGCAGCCAAAATGATTATAAACAATGTTTATAAATTGTATTTCCTTCATCACTGTTTTCAATATCCTGTCTTTTTACTTTTTTTTTTTTTACAAATACAGTTCACTTTATAGATACCAGGTTTTCTGTGGCACTTTAACAGTCAACTAGGCTTTGCTTAAGGTTGATTATGGTTTGTTTCAACTTACAAACAGTAATTATACATTAAAACTGACAAACAAAAATTCCTTGTCCCTTTACCTCAGTCAAATGTTTTGAATGTTCACAGTGTCCCTTTTTACTTGCAAATGCTGATGTTTTACAGTTTTTGTCATTTTAAATTTGTACTTTTGTCTAGTAATAATAATAGTAATAAATCTTATTTAATGTAGTAGCCAAGCAGCTCAGACACGCCCTCATAAATAGTCCTCACGTAAGGACGCCACCATACAGCAATATACCTCCATCCACCTGAGGGCAGGCTCCAAAAGAAGAATTATATTGTAAAATCCAATTGCGACTTTACAAGTGTAAAAAAAAAACCTTTTACAGCCTGGTACAAAGATGGTTCCAAACTCTGACAGACGGGCCAGACCAGTAAACTGTAAACTAATATAAATGACATGAGAAAACCTGTAAATTGACATTTCTTGCACAGACTGATTAGTATAATGTTTGATGGAAAAGTGGTGGCTGATATTATGTTCTTTGAAACCTGTAACAGTTTATTGGCAAATAAGACATATGGCTACTGACTGTACTTTGTCAACTCCATATTAAAAACTTGAAGTGTGAATGGATATTTTCTGTTTGTAGATATGATGATACCTTTGGCAAAAGTACAAGGTATTGAAGAAAAATGGCCAAATATATGCTGTCTTAAATTGTAAATAATTTGTAAATGCTTGGCGGGCCGCATTACACACCTCAACGGGCCACATGTGGCCCCCGGGCCTTAGTTTGCCCACCACTGGTATAAATGGAGCTTTAGTAGTACAGTTCATAGTTTATAGTCCTATTTTTAACGAAATTTGAAAAACCCGTCTAATTCCATAAATATGGTACACCCTCCTCAGGGTAAACGCTGCCGACCGAACTTCCTGATCATGATGACGTCATGATGTACGTTAACCACATCTTTGTAACAGGTAACCACACCTGCGGAAAAGCCCTCAGTACAAGCCAGTGGCGGAGCCAGGGGGGTAGCCGGGGTGGCCATTGCCACCCCCAACAAAGCCCTGGACACCCCCGGTGCCACCCTGCTGCAGATGGCAATAGGGCGATAATCCGCTGTTAGACACTTGTAAACATTTTCCGAAGAAAACTCTAATTTCGTACATTCCCAGCGCACGTGAATGCACCCTCACGCAGCTAGCTCGTGCCTGCTGGACTCTGGTTTTTTTTTTGTTTGTTTGGGGTTTTTTTTGGTTTTTTTGACTCTGGTTTTCATTGGTTAAGATGACAAGCGGTTCGTTCGTGCTGCAAAACATAGCAGCAGCAGTGGGTTGGCACATAGTTCTGACATCGATGAAGAGCGTTTTGCGGTATGTTCGTCTTTTATCGGTAAATTAAGCAAACAAGGTAATGTAGTTAACGTGGAAGTAAAGAAGACGCTGGCCTGTTTAACACTAGCCTGGTTTTTGGCTATCTAGTCACTTGTGCACTAGACTGACAGTGACAATCGTGAAAAATCTTTTCATCGAGTTATCTGTAATGCAGCGCATTGCTCCAAAAACAGCTTATTAAAAGCTCCAATATTATCGTGCAGATAATGTTGAATTGCTTATAAGTTAAATTAGAAGTTCTTATAAGTCTGTTTATAGTTTAGGCAGAGAATTTAACAGCACTACACCTGGCAACTACTTTTGACAGAGACTGCTCACTGTTCACTTTTAATGGCGTTAGGTCACTTGACTTTGTTTCATTTTGAACCTTACACTCAACACACATCTTGTGTCTTTGTCCAGGTGTTGGACCCTGGAAGACCACAGTGAGGCTGGACATTTTCCATTTTATGAGGTGATTCACTGCTGGTCTTACTACAGAACACCACCCGCTATATGGTGTTTTCTGCTCTAAGCTCTCCAGTTGCATCTTTGATTGGGACCAGGGTGACATTTCTCAGCTTGATGCAAAATCATCTGAGCTGAAGAAGAAGCATCCAGGTCACACTCCAACTGAAAACCAAGTTATGTCTGCAATCAGTTCCAGTGAACTGTCCAGGCACTGAACGAGGAGAAAACTCACGAACTAATTCAGCAGTTGCTGAATTCTTTGTGGGATCTCACTGACACCTTGGGGTTGCCCCTTATAAACCCTGACAGCATGACACAAGAGTGGGGGGTGCAACAGAAACACCTGACATGCATCAAGATCCACCTGGTGTTGAGCTGTGTACAAAACTTGGCTCCTACAAAGAGGAGACAAGGTGCTGGATGTGTATCGATGTGCTCGGGGTCCTCTTCTGTGGACAGCTTTCATCACCAGTGTAGTTTTATTCCAGGTATAAAATGTTCCTTTTGTATAAACATACATTTACTTACATACAATACAGTTGCTGATTTTCTTGAAATGATACTTCATGGAGTATACAGTAATATAAATTATAAGAGATAAACTGTATATGAATCTAATGTCCACACAGATTTCAGGTTAATAATTTAAACCCTTTTGTGTATTCTAGGCTGGAGATGCATGACTCAGATGTACACGCTAGAGGGAGGGTCTAGATGGAACATCAACAGAGCTCATGATGCTGTTGACATGAAAGGTGCATCACAAATGAAGATTTAAGATGTCCGCCTGATGTCAAATGTTAACCCCCTCAGCAACAGGGAGCTGGGCTGTCCCCTGCTGCCTTCATTCCATTGCCCCACTCCAACACAGTGAACTGCCCAGTTCATGTGAAGAGGTCATGTGACCTGCAGTCATTAAAGATTTTCATTTGTGTAAATGCGTTATAGATGTGTCGTCACATTTTAATGGTCTACATTTGTCTTACACTCATGAAGGTAATGTATGGGCAGTTTTATAGTACACAGATATTTTAATAACTTTTATTTCACAAATTAAGCTCATTTTAGATGCTCCTGATGCAGCCACTTCATCCTGTGGGCTAGCACTCCTCAGATAGTGTCTCAAGAGCAGGCCTTTACAATAAGAACATCGTGTGGTGCTCTGTGCTGTGATCAGTGTTGGAGTATCTTGAAATTGAGACAGGTGTGGGCAGGACCAGAGCAGGTGTGGGTGGAGCCAGGGAGGAACCAGGACAAGTCAAGAAGAAATAGGTGGAGTCTGAGGTGAAGAAGGAGCTCAAGGAAGAAAAAAAAAAAAGTGTTCAAAATTTTGTTTTATAATGATTTTTTAACCTTTTTTTTGTTAATTTCAGTCTCAGAGCTGGCTGGACACTCACCTGAAGCAGGTCTTGAACCCACCACCTTCAGATATTGAACCCTGAGCTCTTCCACTGAGCCACAGTGCTCTCACACTAAGTTCTGTTTGGAACTTCTATTTGTGATGTTCACCAAAATATGGACTTACAAAAACAAAAAAAAACATGGATTTAATGCCCCCAACACCACCCTCTTCCTCCCCACTGCCCCCGACTGGAAAAAGCCCAAAAACCTGTAAATAAAAGAAAAACTGAATTAATTCAATAAACTCAAGACAAACATAACTCAAGAAGTTAATTTGAAGTACAATTCCATTAATGAAATGGGTCTAAGGAGCAACGATAAGATTCAAGGTTCATTTAACTTTTTTACTATTTGTGGAAAAAAACAAACAAACAACGGGTTTAATTAATGCAATTTATTTTACTTTTTTTTTTTTTTACATTTTATCATTCATATTATTACATAAATATAAATTTAGTACAATTTCTTCAGATAAAACTGTTTTAAGATTATAACTCACTGTAACCAAATAACTGGTTGTAAAGGGTATTAAAGTATTATCTTTCTTGAACAATCATTTTATAAGTTTGTCTTTTGCAAGATAATGTTTTGACTCAGAAAGTGCAATAACAGTAGATTTTGGCACATGTTTGAGGTTCATTTTAACACATGCCTCAGCTGTTAAAGCGTTAGACACTGGAAATACTGTTAGTTTGTTTGGGGAAAACTGGTTAAATCGAATTTGATTCATATTTCTAAAACAATTTCTCTTTCATTTGATACATACAGTTTCATTTACAGCATCAGAACCACGTTGGATTGTATTTTTAATAACTGCCTGATCTGGCTGTTGAGATGGATTAAATAAAAGTATAACACTCCTAATACTGTAGTCATTCTGGTGACACGATAAACAAACCAATAAACTAATTAGGACAGACATAAATACAGAGAGGGCACACTTTGATAACTTCTATGTTTTGGTTGGTATCTTGGGAATGGGGTTCTATTCTATTTTTTGTCCTCCAGAAAATGTTTGAGAAGCACTGCCTTATTGAACCTTATTCTCTGCCCTGGGCTTAACCTTCTAATGCTTTTCACAGACACTTTTTACCAGTGACTGAGACATTTAATAAATAAAAAAACATGGCCTTTGTTCCTTCAGAAGTCACAGTTCTCCTCACATTCACAAATGTAATGCAACAAACTGAAGATATCCCCAGATTCGTGGTGTTTTCATCTCAGAGCCACTGAAACCAGCTGGAAGTACTTCCTCATTCAGCGTCATGTGACGAGCCCAACAATCACACGAGTCTGAGGCTGGACCTGAGGTGAAATTGTTAAGTTTTTTTACTTTAATAAAAACAAAATCCAAATTTAAACAAGGACTAAACCCATGTCTAATACGAAACAAAACCAGGACTAAACAAGGACCAGACTAAGTCAAGTCTGGTCTGTAAAATGTCTTGTGTCAAACATTACTTGGAAATATTATAGCATTAGTCAGACCTGTATCTTTTACACTTTCCTGTCTCGGGGCCCATTTTGTTTGTTAAATAAACTTCTCCTGCTGTGTTTCCAGTCTATTTTTTATTAGGACTGTCAGCTCTAGGGTTTAAGTTTAAACAAGGACTAAACCCATCTCTAATATGAGACTAAATCCAGACAAAATCAGGACTAAAAGGAGATGAAGATCCAGACCAAAGCCAGGGCTATATCAGGGGCAAAAGCAAAACAAAGGGAGCACATTTCCACTGTTTTTCCTTTGTTGATCAATAAATAAAGCCAGAAAACACTGTGACTGATGTCTGTCTATATCTACATCTGTTTATTCTGCAGCAAATTAAAAAAAGAGGTCTTGTTTCTTAAAATATAAACATGCACAATCGACCTAAAGCTAAAAAGACATTTAATATGAGAGCTGAGAAGTTATATTTTTGTCCAACGATTGAGAAAAATGCACAAATGTAACGTTAGAAGCTGAGTTACCTTCAGAATAAAGAGTCTCTCCGATGTTAGCGCGAATCTTTGGATCCAAACTCCATAAAGATCTGCACAAAACTGAACTAAACACGGCAAAAAGTCACGTTAACGCAATTAAAATGACAAATAATCCCCCAAATGTCAAAGAGATGATGGAATTAAGCTTAAAAACAACGCAAGAGACGTGGTTCCACTCGACCTCTGACCTCTGTGTTGACAGTGAGTGAACTGCAGGTGACATTAAGCCTTGAGCGCCTCTGGTGGCGGACACGTGGTACTGCAGACAAAAAAACTATTAAAGCAGTTTAAACACATTGAGCCTGGACAGCATTGTGCCACAAAACTAAACCATGTTTCATTCTCAGACCAAAATGTGTGCTTGTTTCATTTATTTAAACTCTAACAATAATTTAATGAATGCGCTAGTTTTCAAAATAAACAGAAAATGCAAACTAGAAAAAATACACCCTGCAAACTTTGGTTATCTTTTGGTTATTGCTACTTGTATTATCTTTTCTCAATTTTGGAAGGGTCCGTGTAGGCTACAGCAGGTAGGTAGGTATGTATTATTATTTATTTTTATTTTTATTTATTTATTTTTTTTTCACAAATCATTCAACTTTTTCTCTGTGTTTCTTTAGATTTAGTTTTGACTTCACCAAAATGAAAGCAGTAGTTCTCGAGCTCAGGTTTGGTGACAACTGGTGCAGAATAGAATAAGTTATAGTTTGGGCCTAGATTACTATAGAAAGACTTATGCTGTGTTCACACCAAACGCAAATTGCGCGAATAAATCGCGCTATTCGCGCGTAGTTGGACGCTTGAACATTTTGAGTTTACTCGCTTCATTCGCGCGTGAAATTCGCTTCATTCGCGCGTGAAATTCGCTTCATTCGCGTCTGTTCTAGACGCGAATTCGCGTCATGGGAGGGGCTTCTGCCGAGCGACTTTCCTTCCAGTCGCGTTGCAAAATGGTTGAGCTTTATTTTGTTATTTTTCCTTTATTTTGTTTGCCACGGTATATTTACTTACTAAACGGCGTAGACCCGTTCGGCGCCGTTCCTGGGTCCATTGGATGCTTCAGAGACACACCCAGCTTGATCCAGCAGCTTTCACCGGTACTTCCCACTGAGCCGGGCCCAGTTCGATCACCTGTTGCCCCGTGTCGGTGCGAGGATTCCCCGCAGGAAACCAACTACTGACGCTCTATTCAAACTGCCTGTCCTTCTGTCTCCAGTCAGTAAATCATTGAATATTATGTGTGATTACAAGTTATTAATAATGATATGCTGTCAACTGTAGTCTGAACACACCCAGTTATCAGTGCAATCAATGTTTAATAGCGTTATACCTATATGCCTACCACCTATATCCCGTTATTTTGGATTAAGCAATAATTGCTAGTCTAGAAAGCGAATGTCATCAAATAATAAGGTAAAGCATTAAATGCATTTTATCAAATTAGTAGTTAGTCAAAAGTAATATTGTTTTTACTGTAAAAAACTAAAGAGAAATGATGTCAAGTATTGTCATTGTATAGCCTTTTCACTTTCTTTCTATACTATTGTGGGTGTTCTTGCAATAGGATATAATAAGAAGAAATATTCTAGTGTTAAATAGTGGACAAATAACACATTATCCACAATTAAATCAGTCTTAAATAATGAAGTTATTTTTGGGACAAATAAATTAATAAATCATGATCTACTATGTTGTGCACAATTAACACATCAAAACTTTATTATATAAAACATTTATTTCAAAAATATCTATGGAAATACAAATATCATGCAAATTTACAAGTACCTATATGCAGGAATAAAAAGAATCTTGCTTGGAAAAGGGAAAAAGTGAGGGTGAAGGAGAGGAGAAGTGATAGAGTGTCTGGTTCAATTCCTGCACTGACAGCTGCCTCATTTTTATACTATACTAACTAACTATACAGTGGCTTTCAAATTAAGGAGAAGTCATAAATTAATGTATATATTTGACAAATTCTTTCATCTGAGACGGGAACCTCTGCAGGGAAGGAACCAGACTCAAGAGAGGAGCTCATCCTCTGAGTGTGTAGGTGAAGATGAAGCTACAGGACGGGTCTGGAGGGTTACTAGGAGGTGCAGTGGGTCCTTGGCCTTCTCTGGGGTCTTCTCCTTGGTTTGAAATGACACATGACAAAGCAGAAAAAGATTTTTATAAGAACTTATCACAAACCAGCAGGGTTGTGTGTTTGTATGTGAATGTAAGAAGCTATGAATGCCTACTGTAAATATGACTGTCCAATGTAAACATGGGCATATATTGTTTAAACTCAAGCCTGTACACACCTTCGGTATTGTCATGACAATATAGTAGTAAAGAACATACTCTTACAATATATGACACCAGTCAGAAACAACAACATATATGCCCTGTCTGTGTCTTCATTTGTCAACACTCCTCCTGGATGTCCTGCTGCTGCTTCTGTCTCTCCATGACCTGCTAATGACCCACTGCTCTTCTCTGTCTGCTTTAAATAAGTGTCCCTCTGGCTTTTCAGTTTCGTTCTACACACTTATTACTCTGAATAAAACTTAAACTCGTCAGCGGGAAAGTAGTTGTCCAATACGACAAATTAGCTCAGACTTGAGCTAGCTAATTTGCTCAATAAATATATCTCGATTTAAGTAAAAGGCGTTTTTTTGCAACTTACCTGAGTTTCCGACCTCCACACACACTTTCTTCCAGACAAGGGCCTTTTTATTACAGTTCCTTAAATTACGAAGATGTCTCGTAGCCTACAGCTCCGGGTGCCCGCACTGCCCCGATAAAGTTCGTCCTCCATTGTTGTTTCGGACTTCTGCCTCTATGGCAGCCTCCGCTCGTTACGTAGTAAGTACGTCACTACTAGAGCAAGATCCTGATTGGTTAACGCGGCGCGAATTTTCGCCAAAGTTCAGATTTTTCAACTCGCGCGAATGAGGCGTTGGACGCGATTCGCGCGTCAAACGCGTGATTCGCTCAATTCGCTTCGCGTGATTCGCGCGATTCGCGCAATTCGCGCGAATCGCGCCGCCTCATTCGCGTCATTCGCGCCGCAGGATTTCTACTCGCGTCTAATCGCGTCTTTGCATTGACTTAACATGTAAATCACTCGCGCTAGACGCTTCATTCGCGTTTGGTGTGAACACACCATTACTTTATACTCTTTTATGTTGACCATATGTCACTTGGAACTTAAACTATTATTATATTAACACAGGTGGATGAGGTATTTGAACCTACAACCTTCAATGTTTAAACCTGGCTCTACACTATAGTATTTATTGCTAGTTCTTGCCTCTGTCATCTGTCTAAGTGTTTGGTAAAAGAAACATGCTACTTTTAAACTTTCACGGGAAGCATGGAGAGTCCTGGGCTTGATCCTGCGACCTTCAGAACCTTAACCTGGTTCCTTTTCCTCTACTCCGTCAGTGCATGTTGACAAAGGGGTTTTATTTTATCATGGTGTCTTTGTTCTGGTCAAAACTTATGCATCACTAGAACTACTATATTCATTTTCAAGCAAATGCGTTATCTACTAAACTGAAGCCAACATGAAGTACAAATTATGATTTTCTTTTAAAATCCAAATATCTGCTGAATAGAGCTGAAAATCGCCAGAAAATGTTCTTGATCTCATAACCTCCTGGATTTAAAGCTGATGTGTCTCCAACTAAACCACAAACTTAGCAAAGTGTACTCTTTGGTTCTAACTTTTGAGGTACGTGAATAAATGTGAAGAGTTTATAAGAGACCAGTGGGGTTTGAACCCACAACCCTGTGTATCTAAGGTTGGTCCCATACCCTCTGTACTATTGATCACTCACATGGAAAGGCTTTTAAAAATGGACACAGTTGTACATTTGAACCACTTACTTGAAGCATCTTTACAAAATTTGAAAAATAAGAGGTGTAGGAACAATAACATGAAGTGGGACTTGAACCAAACAAAAACAACAACAACAACAAAAAACCTTTAACCTATCGAACCCATTGGAAGTGAATTCAAACCATACTTTAAGAATAAGATGTTAATGTATATAAAACAGGAATGGTGATGGGAACTAAAGAACATATTGTCAGTCAGAAGTGAGGGCAGGATTAGAAACTACAACCTTCCAAGAGTTAGAGCCCATGACTCAGACTTTTAGAGGAAACTGTGTTTAAGAAGATCATTTTGTTTTTATTCTTCTTAATTGTCTGGATTGAAGCTGCAGCAAGCAACATTTAGATTTTTACGTCACTGAAAAAAAATTAAAAGAATCCTTCCATTTTGCGTTTATGCCCTTCGGCCGTTCTCTTACCCTTCCTGTTCTCCCATTGCTCCTCCTGTTGCCCCTTCTGTTACCCCTCTGCCAGACTACTCATTGTCCCCTGCCTTCATTGCCCTTATTTGAAGTATCTTGCGCCCTGTTCTGTCCTTTGTTTATTTCCCAGTCCCACCACATGTGTAGTTTGCCGTTTATTTGTCACCAGTGTTTGTGTTTGAACGCCCTGTTGCAGGATGTCACCCTCCGCAGGGGACTCCTCTCATACTTGAACTCTCTCTTATGTCTGGTTCTCCTCCGCAGGGGACTCCTCTCATACTTGAACTCTCTCTTATGTCTGGTTCTCCTCCGCAGGAGAACAACACCGTGCCAACTCTCTGATTCGAACCTGGGTTCTCCGATAGACATCCATCTGTTTTAAGCATATGCCACCGTTACAACTGCCCTGACTTCTGTATTTATCACTGAAAAGCTTAAATTTGTAAGTGTTTGGCAAATAAAACAGACTAATTTTGAGTTAGTTTGGTTTACTGGGTGTTACTGGGCTTGAACCTGCCACCTTTGTGACTCTAATCTGGTTCATTTACCTCTGCTCTATCATGTGCACGTCAAAAGAGGGATTTTATTTTATCATGGTGTCTTTGTTCTGGTAAAAACTTCACTAGAAGCATCACTAGAATTCATAACCTACTCATTCAAACTGATGCATTTCCTACAAAACTACAACCAAAACCAAAGACACACTCAGACTCTTTAATAGTCTAGAATGGTGAATGTTAATACAAACCAATGGGATTTGACCTTACAACCTTCTACTTCTTAAGAAGAATCCATTCCAACTTTTTTTGTGCTCTGATTGGTTACTTAGAGCTTCCTGGTTCTTCCACTGCAACTCGCTTGACTTTTTATTACTTTAGTTTGGTTTTATCCAGATTTCTTACCGACTTTTTTCCAAATATGGTCATCCTTTCTTGCTTTAAAACCCTCCATTATTAGTTTATTGGTGAGCCGTCCACTGTTCTCCTACTGTCTGTGCTCGAGATGCTTATTGTTAAAAGTCTTCTTAAGGTAAAAGTGTTGTAAAAATGTCGGATCACGTGACTGGTCCATCTTCATCTGAGTTTTTAGGGATTGTTTGCGTCACGTCCATCTTCCGTGTAGCTGGCATGTGTCCTGACTGCAGAGCATGTTCCCTCTGACTCCTTCTGTAACTGATGTTTGTAGAGCTATAGGACGCCTTTCTGTACAAAAAAAAAAATAGAAGATGGTCTAAATTCAACATGAATGATCCCTGAAAGTCTGTTGAATCAAAATTTCAGTGGATGCATGATTGATCCTAGTTTTAATATAAAAAAATAGAAAACAGTCAGACACTGATGTAGCTCCTTTAAGGTTAAGCTCAGACAAAATGGGACCAAACGTTCATTGTACATATCTTTATTTCTTGACATATCAAAATGCTCACTAAACAAGTTGCTATGTAAGTTACTTGAATTTATTTAAAGGGATAGTTCAGTATTTTGTCATAAAGTGGTTCTCTCTGCTTCTCTAAATTGGGAAAGCACTGACAAATATAAGGTAATACATAAGCTCCTAATCCGACTTTTTACAAAATACTAGACTATCCCTTTAAGCGTCATCACTAAAGTGTCTTTCACTGCGTTCATGTGCTTCTCAGATGCCCCCAGTTCAAAATTAGGAGGTCTTCTCTTCTCATTTAGGTGTATTTACATGCTTTTCAGTTCTAAAAGTAAGAATTTGGACATTACAAAATCAAAAAAAACATTACAAAACCAGTTTATCAACACATGAATGCAGAATTGTAAGTTAAGTTTGCTTTTTTTTTAAAATAAGGACCAAACCTGAGCCATTTTGTTTTATTTATTCAAGGTAGCACCTGAGTTAGAGGTTGTGTGCAGATGTGTAGACTATAAAACATGTATCTCAGATGATTTGTGGCATGTTTAGACCAATAACAAAGTCTGATGGAGTAAAGCTGCAAAATGGTCTTTTATCCAAGTCCAAAGACATTGTAGTTCTCTTAAATCACCACTAGAGGGCAGTAGAAATTGTTTATTTCCCATTAAAAAGGCAAAAGAGGCCAAACTAACTACAATAGTCCAAGAGTGGAGAGTGATTAGTCCCAATTTTTACGATTTCAACTTCATTTTGACTTTAAGCCCAAAAAAACAAGCAAAAAATAGACTAGACTCTGAGTTCCCACAATGTGAAAAGATATTAGTTGTAGTTTTTCTTTACGTAGTGTAATGGTTTATCATCAGCCCTTAAAACCAGACCTGAGCCCCACGGTTGATCCACGCTCACCTGTGCCCCTGGTACTCCAGACACATCAGTAAACACTGGTATGTCTGGAGTACCAGGGGCATTATGTACTGATACTTACGGAGTAACAGGGTCTCGCTCTTTTTAGCCGGTTCTGAGTGGATCCAGAGCCCGTGTGAGGCCGTGGTTCTGATCAGGCTCACGGAGCTTGGTCCTGGCTTCAACTTTATTTAGACGAGGACAGTCACACGGGGAGCCAGCGACCAGCAATAAACCTCGGCGTCTAAAGGGCTAATTCAAAACACTGGCCCCTCAAAACCTCCACCCCTCCTCTCCGCGCATGCGCAGCTGAGCTCTAGGAGCTGCGTGAGGGTCGGCTGTGTCACCGGAGCGTGAGCCTGGACGAGCGGGGGCTGAGGGGCTTCTCGAGGAACCGGCTGCTGGAGGCAACAGTAGCGCGGTACTAGCAGAACCGAGGTGGCGCCGGTTCCTCATCCACGGCCGTGAAGTGACAGCTGTGCGACTGCAACCCAGTGGACGTGACCGTGATGTGTGAGCAGTGCGACGTGTTTTACTATAACGCGTGCCGACAGCGGTGCCACCCCTCCCGCAACCCTTCTGTTAGAGACAGCCAAAGAATTTGAAAAGGACTTTGCAGGAAACACAGGCTGCTACTCGGCCTTTGTGGTCTGGTCCGGATCAGCCATGAGGATGTTTGTGGATGCCTTCAGCAAACAGGTAGGAAGAAGACGCTGGGGTAAAGTTAGTACAGACTAAAATAAATCTGGACAGTCCACTAAGATGAGCTGTTGTGTTTCACAGATGTAAAGAGTAAAGAGAGCCTGTCCACTGCAGCAGAGTGTGTTAAAAAGGCCAAGGAGCAGCTGAAGATCGCCTGAAGCTGTACTTCTCTGAGCTGCATGTGGTTCTGCTGGAGATGATCCTGGTCGCTGTGCAGCCTGTGGACTACAGTCTCCGCTGTGAGCAAGACCCGGTGCTGCCTGTGGTTAGAGCTCAGGTTTGAGGAGAGCGTAGGCAAACCGGCTAGACCTGAGGAAGAGGACCAGACCGGTCAGGATCAACCCTGAGAGTAGCACATCTCTGGTCTGAGACTCATGAGAACTAACAATTCACAAAGAGCGTGAGACTAAAGGAAAGTGACTCCCAAAAACACAAAACGAAAGAACCCCCTTCACTGATCTGTCATTTCAAATGTTTCCAGATGATGTTAGCATGTTTTGGATAAACAACCTCTTGATATTAATGTTATTTTTACACTGCCATGTGGTAAATGACACTATTGTAAATTAATGTTTGCACCAAAAGATTTTTTGTTTTTACTTTCAAATGTCATATACAACTCAGATCAAAACTTGATTTATTTGACCAATTTTAGCAGAATTGTCCACAAAAGCAAATGTGTGTGAGAGCTTTTTAACGCTGGATGAGAGTTTGGTGTTTATATTAGTCTGTTGTATTCAACTAAACTGAGACTGAAAAAAGGGACGACTGAAGTTTGAAAGTCAAAATGGCTGATTTGTTTGTTGTAAATAAAGGTAATGTAATGAATTGCTACCATTAAAGGTGTCCATAGAGAAATAGCTTTTTTCTTACAACACATTTTAAAAAGGTGTCACTATAAACCAGTACAGACAGAAAAATAACCTCCAAGAAAGAAACATATTTGCAAAGTTTTGCAACAATACAACTTCTTCATTAAACTTATTATGTATTAACATTTTGTGGTGGTCAATGGGGGGTGCAACTGAATGAACCCATTAGGCGCCGAGGGTTTTTTTTCACCTCTCCAACTGCACTCTTAAGCACCCTCCCTGTTTATGTGCCAAGCCCCGGTCCGGCTCGTGCTCCTGGTTCTCTGAACACATCAGAGGGCCACGCCTAGACCCGTGCTCCACATCCAGGCCCAGCCTCAGCCCCTGGTTCTATACACACACACGTAAAACTTTGTGCCCTTGGTACTCCGTGACAGAACTTAGAGCAGGAGCCCACAACACCTGCTCCTTCACCCAAGCTTAAGCCCCCCACCACTCCACCCTTTGAGCCCTTCTTCTTCCCCCTCCATCTCTCTTTTTCTACGGTTGTGTGTTTGGTTGATTCTACCTGGATATGAGTTCTTTCTACGGGGACATGGTAACCCATGCATAATTCAGGCCATCTTTCGGGAAATTTCACAGGCGCTTATGCGCTTGTTTCGTGTGGACACAAACTCAGAGACAGGTTTCAAGTTTGATAAAGGACCTCACAGGCGCTCCATCCTGTTAAGCCCGGCAGGCTCACCGGCCGGGGCAGAACAGGGTAGGAGACATTGAACCCCCCTGCCTCTCCCCGGGGGGGGGAGGAGAGTTGGGTACCCAGAGGCGCGCGGTGGGACCCCCACACCGTGCTGCGTAAAAGCTGACAAACAGCCGGGAGGAACGGCCCCCCCACGAGACTGGCGCGTGCATGCCCCCGGCGCTAAGCGCGCGGGCCCGCCCAGTGGCAGAGAGCTCTCCCCGGCAGTCAGTTTCCCGGCCCAGGCTAAGGTCATGAGCCCCCCCGGAGGGGGGGGGCATTCCCCCCACTCTGCGGCTTGGCCCCCCACCCAGGGGCCGCCAGCCAGGTGGAGGGGCTCCGTCGTATGGCATCTGGGACAGACTGGGCGTCTGGGTCTCGCTTCGCACGGGTCCGGCCGGGGAGAGGCCTCCCTCCCCCGGACCGCAGAGGCGAACTCGCAGTGCGCAGGAACCGACCACCCTGGACCGAAGCAGGAACCAGGCAGAGGCCCTGCGAGGGCGAGTCACGTAAGCCCATCGACCAGTGATCGAGATCGGCTACACAGGAACCGTGATTTGGACCTATCTCTGTTTCCGAAAACCAGGTTTCTGAAATCCTGCCGGCAGGTCGAGCGCTGTGTCGGGGGAAAGTGCAACTGGCCGCGCAGCGTGAAAAGGCGTCAGCCCGGGACTCCTGGGCTGGAGCTTATCAACGCTGCGCGGCAAGTCATTTTTTCAACGCTGCAAAAAAAAGACTAAGTGTTTTGC
>JAWCTZ010001019.1:0-26014 GCA_036850595.1 Rhyacichthys aspro | reverse complement strand
ACTCGATAAAATATTAAAATTTTAGCTGTTTTAATGCTATGAGTCAAATAGAACGTCTCGATTTATTAATAATGCATCGTGAAAAACAAAATAAACTACAGCATGGTTTAATATGGCGTCTAGGCTCAGCTTCAATGTAAACAAAAATAAAAAATAGTAAATGTAAAACTAACAAGACAAAAAAAAAAGATAAAAATTAAAAAAAAAAATTGTAATTGTGACACTGTAATTGTAAATAATTCTAAAATATTTTTATAAATGTAAAAAACAGTTTTAAAAATATAAACCACCTTGAATTCACAAGTTAAACAATTTATTTTTTCATGATTGTTTCTGAACAGTGTCGACCTGAAGAAACAGGAAGTTACTTTAAGGCCTCTCTGTCAATTTATCTGACATTTTCCTTATTGTAAGTTTATTTTAATGTATTTTAAAGATTATGTACGAGCCGTTTAAATTGTCCTTGTCTCATTCGTTGTTAAACTGGACCTCAGATAAAGAAATATACGTTCTTTTACCACTTTATTTTATTGTTTGTGTTCATTAGTTTTGTATGATGAGGATTGTATAAATATTTTAGTGTTACCTACAAAAATATGATGTACTTTGACAATATTAGTGGTCTCTTTTCCTTTAAAACCCTGTTGTTTCTAAACCACGTAGAGTGTCCCGGGTCTTATTTAATTCCAAAGTTTTGCTCCTGTTTTTTCCTCAAACTCAATGACACGTTCTGTCCTTGTCGCGGCGCCTCACATCTGGACGTGTATAGATATTTTCCATCCTAATGAGGATCGAGGCGGCGCTTTGATGCCACGCTCGGTTCCTGGGAGGTCTTAACATCTGTGCACGCGTCAAACAACATCTGCACAAGACACAAACAAAAACAGCAGCAGCAGAAGTCGGAGTCAGCGCGGCGCCGACCTCCGATAACGGGTCTCGGTCCGAGCGTAATCAGAGCCGACCTGACGGGAGCTGGCAATCAATGTCAAGAATAAAGAGAGAAAAAAGATGGCCAATCGTATAGATATTCACATGAGCTTAAAGGAAGAACAGAGATGCCGTTTACGACTGACACATCCGTCACTTTTGTTCGGTTAATGTGTCGTCCGGTTGTTTAATAAGGTGTCAACTCTGGGGGTCATTTTTAACCTGTTAGTGTCACGGAGTCAAACACGGCGTGAAATGAGATGCAAATGTGAAAAGAGAAGCTGAATGATTATATCTCTGGTGTAGAACGGTAATATTACGATTGAAAAACGTGTGCAACGGGCTTTTTTTTACACTTTGTGACCTGTGCATATCTGTGTGCTCAAAGGAGTGTCAAAATAATGAAAGCTCAAGGTCCATATGGAACACAATTTGATAAAGCAGTAACATAATAATCTGTAAATAATGACGACTCCATTTGTGAGAAAGTGGTTTTGGACACAGCTTCTTAACAGCACTTGTCTGTTTGCTCAGTTAAGTCCCATCCAAAAGTTTATTCTGATGCCTGTGTTTTGTTTTTATTTGATCTTTATGTCTTTCTCTCTTCTCTTATATTTTTGTCTGTTCACTCTTTATATTATTGTCTTGTTGTGCTTTTTATTCCTTGTGTTATGTCCACTGTGTTGTCCTGTCTGCAGTGTTGAATGTATCTGGTTTTTTAAGCTCTTGGTGCAAGACAAATACCCCTTTGGGAGGAAAACAAGGTTCATTCATTCATAAATCTAGGCGGTGACTTCTTTTTGGCCGCGTATGTGCTGCATGTTCATAATGTTAAACCATACAGTTTTTGTCACAAGCCACAACATGTTAACGTCAAAACTTTCAGGTTTTAATTGGATTTGATCATGTTGTGGTTGGATTTCAACAGGTTTTAGTTTTAGATGGATTTGTTGTTTGGATTTGAACAGATAGGTGCTTGAAATCCTTGAAAGTGCTTTGAATTTTAATCTAGTGTTTTCAAGGTTGTAAAAGTCCTTGAATCTTGGATAAAGTGCTTGAATGAGCTTGAAATTCTGATTGTGTTGCTTTAATAAGAATTCACATCTTAAAAAAAAGTGTTTGGGAGATGCTCAAAGGTTTGGTTCTGAACCCAAACAAAGTCTGCTTGTAGCTCATTTTTGAGATCTCAGTCTTCTGTAAAAAGAGACGATGTAACGCGGTAGGCGAGGCGGACTGACTGCTGCTGTTTTAAGTAACGATTTACTACTTTATAGCGACCAGAAATAGGTATCGGCCTGGACTCACAAGTGGTGAATGATTCACAAGACAACAAATATAAGTTTTAGATAATGGGGATAAGTCCAAAATGGGGCGTAATGTCCAAATGGAAAAAAGAAAGGCGAGATGGGCAAAGTGGGATTATTGGTTGTCCTTGAGGTTTGGGAAAACAACAGGGGGTTCAGTTTCCTACCACAAGGTGTTGTAGGTAGCTCGACATCTAATTGAAGAAGGTTGTCATCAATGGGGGGGGAATCTGACCTGAAAGGTCAAAACACAAATAACAACAAAGTATATGTTCAGATAAATTAAATTAACATTAGCTTAATTAAATGGTTTGTAACCATTTCCAAAAATACATTATAAATACTTTTCAACAAATAAAAGTGCTATAATAATCACAACACGATACAACAAGACAATACATAGTCAATTACATTATATTCAAGACAAAAGTGCACTTCAAATATATTAAACTCAAAATCAATTAGCATTATGGTTAACGAGTTATGAAAACATATGAAAACATTCAATAGTTGCGCAACAGGTTCATAATGTGTAGCTACATTTAATTTGTATAAGGTTCATTCAAAACTACCATTGCCGCGTTATCGGTTGGTCAAAAAGTAACAAAAACACCATAAAATGGTCAAAATCAAACAAAACAAGGGTGTCCTTTAAATATTAAAGGTAATGCCATTAATTCGGCTTACTTATCAAGTTCATTTGTTTGCGCATTAAGCCAATACAAAAGTTAATTGGTCACGTTGACCTGTATGAAGGCGGTAGCTAAATTAGCCGTTAGCTCAACGGAGAATTGAGTGGTGAACTTTACAATTTGGCAGTGTTAGCGCCGTAAACACTGCTCGGTTTAACGTTTGGCATCAATGATTCAACTCACCGTCGAGTGGATGATAGAAGGCTCGATTAGGCTGCACACGTTGTTGTTTTGTTGAACAAACAAACTATTAGACGCCGACCAGACCCCAGAGAGCAGCAGCGGCAGGAAGTGACACAGGCTGCCCCGGAACTTAAAGAAAGTGGGTGCAGTAGTGAAATAGTCACGTGGGTAACACAATCAGCTCAGGTCACGTGGGTTACACCAAACTTAAAGGGACACTTCATCCAATAAATTAACATATTTTTGATCAACCAAGTTTCATTTTGGATGAACCCTGTACAACATGTCTGGAGAACTAACCTGCTACTGTCTACCCCATAAAGTGTTTTTATCACTGGTAAAGATTAAAAAAGAACTTAATACAGTGAGCTCATTGATAAAGTCACAGCTAAACGAGCTCCAATCAAGTCTCATCAGTGAAATAACAGCCTCTTGATAATATTAATTGTTATCAGAGATCCATTTACTGTAAACCGCCTCCATCGCTGCTGCTGGGTTAATATATCATCTTAATATATCATCCAATTATTTAATAAGGTGCCTCCTCTGTGGGTAATTTTTAACCTGTTGTTTATTAGCATCACGGAGTCAATCCTTGCGTGAAATGAAATGCAAATGCAATCCTACACGGCTGCGACAATTAAGCGTCGGGAGCAACATGTGGTGATTGATTGTTCCCTCGTCGAGACCTGGATTTCCCACCGAATGAAGCCGAGGTTAAAGCTTCATCTGATAATCTCATAAACATGCACCTGTGTTATTACCGTCCGCAGCGTTCGAGTGTGTCCAATCAGAGCTGGAAATATCCGAGAGGTGCTCAGACGCAAACCCAATCTCGTTAATTAACTGTGAAACTCGCAGTGACTTGAAATATGTGCGACAGAAAACACAGACGCGAGGTGTTGGCATAAATCTGAGAAAATATTTGAATTTTTACACACTACCTCAGCTGGTGCGGCTGTAAAAAAACAGGTGTGAATATAGACCGCCGCTAGCTGTTTCTGCATGAGTGTAAATATAGAAGATGACACTATCACGAGACGGAGCCGACACATGCTGCAGAACGGCTGGAATGATGTTTTAAAAAGTAAAATGGATCACGACTGATTGTCTTTGTCTGATTTCTCTCAATACTTGGTTCTACATGTGGAGATAACTCAGGCTCTTTACAGACTCTACTGTGTCCAACTCAAGCGCAGCCCTTTGCAGTGTTTTATGTGGCCCTTCAATACATTAAGTAGGAAAGGTTTTAACTGGATTTGAACATGTTTTAAATGGATTTGTTTTTTCCTACAAAGATAAATGTTCAAATCCAACTAAAACCTGTTCAATTGCAACAACAACGTGTTCAAATCCATCTAAAACCTGTTGAAATCCAATTAAAACCTGTTTAAATGCAACTAAAACTTGTTCAAATCCATCTAAAACCTGTTGAAATCCAATTAAAACCTGTTTAAATGCAACTAAAACCTGCTGAAATCCAACTAAAACCCATTCAAATCCATTTTAAACCAATTCAAATCTAATTAAAACTTGTTCAAATCTATCTAAAACCTGTTAAAATCCAGTTAAAACCTGTTCAAATGCGACTAAAACTTGTTCAAATCCATCTAAAACCTGTTTAAATCCATCTAAAACCTGTTGAAATCCAATTAAAACCTGTTCAATTCCAACTAAAACTTGTTCAAATTCATCTAAAACATGTTGAAATCCAGTTAAAACCTGTTCAAATGAAACTAAAACTTGTTTAAATCCACCTAAAACCTGCTGAAATCCAACTAAAACCCATTCAAATCCATCTAAAACCAATTCAAATCTTACTAAAACGTGTTCAAATCTATCTAAAACCAATTCAAATCTTACTAAAACATGTTCAAATCTATCTAAAACCTGTTGAAATCCAATTAAAACCTGTTCAAATGCAACTAAAACATGTTTAAATCCATCTAAAACCTGTTGAAATCCGACTAAAACCCATTCAAATCCATTTTAAACCAATTCAGATCTAATTAAAACTTGTTCAAATACAAATAAAATGTGTTCAAATGCAACTAAAACCATCCTGGAAAAGAGTAAAGTCATGTTTGATTTACAGATTTAAATATTCTGTACGGTTCTAAATGACACAAGTTTAATGTATTAATGCACTTTAAGTTGCTGTATTTTATAAATGTTTCTGATTTAAGTTATTTTTTAAGGTTTTTTGTCAAATCCTTTTTGCATTCATAGACTAGACTGTAATACACCTGTCCAGTTTATACTTTTCTACCTGAAACTTATTACAATTTGATGAATTTAGTAATGTTAAACAATTCAAAATAAAGTAATAATAACCTTCTGGTAAATTGAAGATTCAGTGTGTTTATTAAAAGTTGTGTGATTAATTACAGCCAGATTTAAATTGACTCACATCCCTGGTTCAAATATTTAATTGCTTTTCTGCTTACTTTTGATTGCACATGCCTGAAAAGGAGTGGAATGAAGTGTTACCTCATTAAATCCCACCCTTCTGTAATACATTTCTTTTCTTTTTGCCCTCATAGTGAAAATAAATCTGCTTTAGTTTGATCCCTTTCTGTCACAGACCAAGTCTAATATCATTTACACACCGCACAAAGCCTCCGAAGCCCATGATAATACACCAAAGTAATTATGCTTTTCTTGTTTATTTATTTTCTGCCTCTTCTTTAGATCAAGGCATTACTTTACGGTTACGTTACAGATTGAACTATAGTGACTTTAAGAACGTAATTGATCTTTTCTGTAACGAAGCATATCGTTCTCACTAAAGTCTGTCTTCCATCTTGTTTCTGGCTTTGTTGCATCAAAAAAAGTGAACAAAGTGGTCTCAAATCAGGAAATATCACTAATATTATCGACAGAAATGGAGCTTTGAACTCTATCCTTCTGTTTTTGGAATAATCTGTCTTGATTTTTCATATTTTTTAACAACTTCTTCATTACCACAATCACATAATCCAGATTATTTTCGTTTTTCTTCCATCCTGAAGCTTGGAAGAGTAAGATTCAGTGACTTTCTGGATCATCTGAGGCAGAACCAGTTTATTTACCATCAATACGAGACCTGGAGACACAGTATAGACCTGACTGTGCTTCTATTCTAAGGGTTTTCAGATGACTCAGGTCTAAAGATACTCAAAATAGGCCATTAGTCATAAGTCCTGAGAGGTTATGCACACACTGACGTAAAGAGGCAGCTGGTGCAGACTGAACTAGACGTGTCCATAAAGCAAGAGCTGGACCTAAAGGAGTTGTTTTTTTATATTATATACACATTATTTAATGGATTAGTTCAAATAAAGAGTATCATAACGTAGCTTTAGGCAAATAATACAGAATAAACCTCTTTGGACTAACCTCAGAGGCTGTGCATTTGAATTAAAACCCATAATCATTTATCACAGGAGGTTAATTGACAAATAATCAATTAATCACTCCCTACGGGCCGTTTTTTCCACACCAATAACTGCTGCTGCTGCACAACCTGAGGTAACGTGTAGGTTATAACGGCTGCAGTCTTCACATAGTCCTGCTGTAGACACTTTTTTACGTCTAAGTCCAAGTTTAAAGACGTTAAAATTCTGCTGTATATTAATAAGGAAAGGAACAATGACATAGACGTAGAGGTAATTGTTTTGATAATTTAAATTTGAACCATTTTAAGAGTGAAAGAAAGTGTGATTGATGATTGTCAAAGGCTAAGTCAATACAATAATGCTTTATTTTATCCATATTAAATACATTCAGAGCTACATAAAGTAATAGATGTTTTAGTTTTTTAATTTTTAGACCATTTTTATCCTAATTTTGTGTCTTTTTTATGTTTTTATCCTCTCATAGAGTCATTATTTTCTTCTACAGTCCTACTCCTGGCTATATTTTTTTGTTTTTCAATAAATGCCCACTTGAAATGATCATTTTTGGCGACTTGTTACCAACTTCTGAGCCTTTGTCCAGTCAAAGATGAAGCGTAACAAACCATTTCTCAAACTTTTAGAGCACTAACTAATAATTATAATTTAGAAACAGGGTGTCATTCACATTTTGCACATTTACATTTGGGAAATTACGTCTGCAGTTACTTTAAATGCAATAAAATGAGAGAGATTTGCTTTTTTATTGCAAGTATTCAGATTGCGTTTCTTCGTTATCTGTATTTGAAATATTATTAGATCGGAAATGGCTAGTTTTACGAAGCTAAGAAAACTCTGAGAAGCGTTGCATCGTGTTTCCTTGATAATAGTTTGACTGTCTTTCCATTTTTATCCATTTTTACCTCGATATTCTAACACGTGACCAAACGGTGATGCTTCCCAGACGTTCTTCTCAGTCGGACTTGCCGTGCTCTATTTATTGGACGGTAATGTGTGGTAATCTTATGGTAATAGGGGCTGACACCGTCTTAAAATGAAAATCCTCAATCGGATGAACGGGTCCGTGGATTTAGGGACAGTTTAGAAGCGAGTCCTTCAGTCGGCTGCAGCTTTGGGACTGTCTCTGAGGTTTACTTAGTCTTTAATGTTTGTAGTTTTACCGAAAATGACGATAAACAATGTTTCCAAACCAAATTTATGTCCAATATGTCATAGATTTATCCTTTTATCAGACACATAAGCTCGATATTACCCATCATTCCGCCTAAATAAATGGCTTTTTTCCACTAACTATAAAAGAAATGGGCTCTTTACTGAATTGTTTCTAAACGGATCTAATTATTCTTTATTTTCATACATTTACCTCATGATTTGCAGCAGTCGACTGATGAGTTTGTGTCTCCAGAACAA
This sequence comes from Rhyacichthys aspro, assembly GCA_036850595.1. Taxonomy (NCBI): domain Eukaryota; kingdom Metazoa; phylum Chordata; class Actinopteri; order Gobiiformes; family Rhyacichthyidae; genus Rhyacichthys; species Rhyacichthys aspro. The sequence continues at coordinate 18,103 of JAWCTZ010001019.1, read as the reverse complement.
GATATTTAAAGCAACTGTGGAACATTTTACCTCAGGATATGGAGCCAGAATTCATACAAAGACAATAGCCTCTAATTAATTTTAAAGGTTTTTTATTATAAATGGTTTAAAAGATACTCCACTCTGTAACTCTGAGAACTCATATCCTTCCACAAACACAAATCTACATTATAACTTAGATGTTTGAAGGTTTTAATTGAATTTGAACAAGTTAGTTAATTGGATTTGAATCAGATTCATTTGTTAATGAAAATCTTAAACCAGTTTTTGCTACAAAGATATATAATCTGCACAAATCCAAATAAAACCTGTTAAACTACATCTAAAATCTGTTCAATTTAATCTAAAACCAGTTCAAATCCATATAAAACCAGTTCAAATCCATCAAAACCTGTTCAAATCCAACTAAAACCAGTTCAAATCAAACTAAAACCAGTTCAAAAACATATAAAACCAGTTAATATCATATAAAACGTGTTCAAATCCAACTAAAACCTGTTCAAATCCAACTAAAAGCGGTTCAAATCCAAATAAAAGCAGTTCAAATCCAACTAAAACCTTTTCAAATCCAACTAAAACCTGTTCAAATCCAACTAAAAGCGGTTCAAATCCAAATAAAAGCAGTTCAAATCCAACTAAAACCTTTTCAAATCCAACTAAAACCAGTTCAAATCCAAATAAAAGCAGTTCAAATCCAACTAAAACCAGTTCAAAGCCATCAAAACCTGTTCAAATCCAATTAAAACCTGTTCAAATCCAATTAAAACCTGTTCAAATCCAAATAAAAGCAGTTCAAATCCAACTAAAACCAGTTCAAATCCAACTAAAACCAGTTCAAAGCCATCAAAACCTGTTCAAATCCAATTAAAACCTGTTCAAATCCATCAAAACCAGTTCAAATCCATCTAAAACCAGTTCAAATCCAAATAAAACCAGTTCTGCTTCATTACTGCTTTGGTTAATGTTCAAGTTCAAACTTAATTGCAAAAACTGACAGAAAGTTGGACATAATCAGTCTCTTTCTGTTGATTTTTTAGGAGACTACAGCTTTGAGAGTAGAACTGTCTGTATATAAACCTTAAATCTGACAAATTTACTCCGTTTTTCATGTTTCTACTAAAGTTTCCAGAACAAATTTACATACAGTGTGTTTGTCAATATGCAGCAGACTCTTTTAAAACCTTTGCTATATTGTTCTCTGGTCTCATATTTACGAAAGAAAACCCAACTCAGTGAATCTATTGTGAGTGCAGCTTCTGTTGTTTTCACTGCTTTGATTTTTATTTTGTCAAAAGCAATCCTCGCTGTAGAAACTGAAAGAGTTAGCCACAGTCACCACTTACTTTTCTTCTCAGTTAGCATCACTTATTATGAAATGAGGAAGGTGTTGCTTCTGTGAGACGTCTTTGTCGCGTAAAACAAAGAAAATACAGTCTTCCTCACACGGTTTTCTCTTGAAGCTCTAAACCTATAACATTAAATACACAGTAAAACATTGATGGACTGGACTGAGGAGGCTCTAAACTCACCGGACATCGTTAAAACTGGAGCACGAAGCCCTCTCGACTCGATCAATATGTACATGAATAAAATGTGGGTGAAAACGGTGAAAAGACCAGAACAAAGCAGAGTGTTGGGGAGATTGCAGAAGGCAAATATTAATAGAGTCGTAACGCTGCATGACTGCCAATGTTTTCCACTCGTTATCTCGGAGCTGCTGAGACCCACTCTTAATTTCAAAGAGACCACCTCTGATTGATAACCAGTCATGAACATTCATTATATGCAAATCTATCTGAAATAGCTTTATTTGTGTTAAATAATGAATGTACGATTGCAGTGCGATTTATTGAATGATCAAGATGCAATGAGTTGAAGGCAGTGAATTATAACAAGAAAAGGGCCTTATTCAACATATTAATATATTCAATTATGAGCTTATTAACATGCATTTTCACAAGACTCTTCATTTTAGACAGTAATGTAGAACATTGCATATTTAAATGTAATTAAGTGTAAAAACACAGATTATGTTTGATTCAGATGAATTGATTGTTTTTAATAAATGAATTTAAAAGTTTTCAAACCTAAAAGACACCTAAATACAAACTAAACCATGTTTGTCTGCTTTTTTTGAACAATTTTTTTAACAGGGTACATGAAAAAAATGGTTTAATTTAGAAATCAAATCAATTTTAATAAAATAATAAATAAAATAAAATAAAAATAAATTAAATTAAATTAATAATAAAATTAATAAAATAAAATAAAATAAATTAGATTAAATTAAACCCTTCCTGAAAATAAATAAATAAATAAATGAATAAATAAATAAATAAATAGAAGCTGTTGTGCTTAAGTGCAACATGTTCCAGTTTGTTTCAACACATTTTGAATTTATTTTGCATCTTTTTTTAGTCTTCTTGCAATTTATTGTCTAATTTTGAGTCAGTGAGATTACAGAGACTTGTTTTTCACAGATTTTCACCGATTTTTACAGAATATTCCCAGATTTACTCATTTCTTTATTCACCGTTGCTCTGACCTGACCTCAGTGCAGGAAACAGGTGATAAATGAGAAGGAAGAGCAAATCTGGACGTATTCACTGCACACGTTGGTAATGTTTCTGCTTTTATTCACAACATGGCCTTCCCTGCAGCTTTTATCTTTTTGTTACCAAGTGTACATCTGGGAAAACACTTCTGGCTCTTTTTACACATGATACAGTCTGTCTTATTGTTGTGCCTCAGTTCATTTGAGTTTTTGATCATTCACTCTTTTCAGCTCCAACAGGGTCTGACTACATCTGTTTGGTTTTAGATCTGGATTTTGTCTAGACTAATACAAAACCTTGATTCTTTCTCTGTTTCTGTGTGATCATTGTCCTGAGTGACCCATTTTCCCGACAGTGCTATGAGCTGTTTCATTCAGAGGCTGTTCTTATTGCTTTGGCTCAATCTGAAAAGCCCCAAAAGTCTGTTTAAATGCACCGTGGGTCTCTGTTTTCGCAGCAGCAATATTTACATTCATCTGCTGCTGTTTCAAATGAATTAACAACTTTGTCGTGTCGCCAGAAAATTACTCAATCTCTGCTGAACCGTGTTGGCACGCTGTGTTTGTTTGTTCATTGGGTTTTCTCTCTGGAATATAGAGATGATCTTCAACTTCTCGCTCTCTACGGCTCAGACTGTGTTTTGTTGAAGTCAAAACTCAATCTGATGTTGCTGCTCGGAAAGATATTGTTGTTGTGTGTCTGTTAGATGTCAAAACTAATAACAGTACTGCCCAGACTGTTAATGCTAGCTATGCTACGAGGCTAGTGGCTGGTGAGTCACTTTTATTGCCCACAGAAGTAAAACTAACTGTACAGGGTGTGTTTTATGCGCTTTATTTAGTTTGCAGCAAAACAGAAATGATTTATTTAGTTCAGTCTCAAGGCACTTCTCAAGAAACACACTGCTCCACGTCTGCGATCTCAAAGTTTAGTTTTGTTTATTGTCAATATTGTTTTGGTTCGTCTTTTCCATTTTAGGGAAAGGTTATCTGATGTTTTTGTTTCCAATTAATGCAAACGCTTTTCCAGTTTGGGCTCAGTTTGACGTGTTTTCACTGTAGCAGAGCTCGGTAAAAAGAAGATCCCTGTTTTGAACGGGTCTCGGAGCATAATCCTAAATGTATAGAGTTAAACTACAGCGTGAACTGTTCTTGGAGTGGGCCACATTGGGCCAGAAGGTTTTTGTGGTTCTTTAACGTCCCTCTAAACCTGCTGAGCCACTTTCCTCTGATGAAATTAACTATATTGCACCACAAGGTTTGTCTTTTGTCTCTTATGACGTGAGATTTCAAAAAGAAAAGGCTAATGTGTCTATTTAGAGCAGTTGATTCAGTGACAGTAGCCAAGAAAAAATGGTTTGTTTAGCAAAATTGGTCGTGATTAGATTGTATTTCTGCAGTATCCTGAGCTGATGATGGGATGCCCTTATCTGTTAATAATCAGCCTTAATTAACTGGTAACTGTGTCTGATCATTAACTCCAGAAATACTTTTGAGACAGACAACACTGAGCTTCACACTTTCTTCATCTTAATCTGTTAGTTCGGTTCAGATTTAGCAAGTTATTTAATCCCTGAGCGGCCATATTTGGAGCAGGATTCAATGGGAGCCAGGTTTTGAAGTAAATCATAATAATGCTGTGTGTGAGCAGGACCTAGTGCAGCTGCAGTATACATCTAACAGCTCCACTAATAACCACATTAAGGTGTGTTCAGCCTCAGCAGCACAGTATCAGGTCAGTACAGGCTGCTTTTCACTGATTCAACAGGAACAAAGAGTCCTGAAAGAGCAAAAAGCGCTGAACTGCTTTGATAACCCTTCACCTTTTGGTTCCATCACTTTCCTAAAGCTTTAGTGTTTTGATTGGACCATAGATAATCCTCACTGGAGCAAAAATGGACAGTGAAACAAAACGAATCGTGTCCTTTTGGTGAAACACAGTCATATTTATTCATCTTCTTCTGCTGCGTCCCATTAGAGGTCGGGGGTCACTGGAGCCTTACACAAGAACAGTCATATTACAAAGAAAAAACATATAGAAATGTAGTTTTGCTTTAAAACAAAGATAGAGTTAATTAACAACAGCTGTTTTTTAGATAGAGTTGTGTTTATTGTCTACACTCCATTAAACACAAAAGTGAGTCACAAAAATGTAGGAAACTGATGCCGTTTTCTGAATTTAAAGTGACCAAAATGAAATAAACTCAAGCCAAATGACTTTATTAATCCTCAACGAGAAGATCCGAGGTTAGATGTCTTCATATGAACTGATCCACTGCTGCTTTATGTCGTTCAAAAGCTGAATGCAGGAGATGTTCCATGTTGTTCAGTACAGCATCCGTCCTGTTTTGTGTGCGTTGATCCACTGCTTCAACCAGAGCCTCCAAAAACTAACACCTAAAGTTGTCTTTATGAGTTTTTCAGGGCATCTGTGATCTCTTTTTGCGCTGAAACCAAAGTTAGCTTTTACTGTATTAAAAAAACATTTGCAGCAGTTTATTATTTACATTAAAAGACCTTAGCCTTAAATATAGCTGGATTTAGCCTTTCCTATAAAGTACATCTGTATTCATGGACCAGTCCAGTTTGTGTCCTGACGTAATAAACCAAAGCAACTCTCTGAATTTAAGAAACCAACACTGAATTAAAATGTCTTCTATAATTGTTCATTGCAGGCTTTTCTCTTTAGTTTCTTGCACTGCTTTATAACTTTATCCTGCACAAAGCTCAGTGTTGCCTTTAACTCAAGCAATAATATACTGTAAACATTGCATTTATTTATAGTTTAAACCATGTATAACACTGTATATACATATGTAAATATTTTTTGAGAGTTTGCCTGATATTTATTTATTTATTTATTTATTTATTTATTTATTTATTTTATTTTATTTTATTTTATTTTATTTTATTTTATTTTATTTTATTTTTTTTATATGTTTAAATTCTTTTATCTCCCTATTTGTCTGTAACACATTTTCGAAACGAATTTTCCTTTGGGCATAAATAAAGGAATTCTGATTCTGATTCTGATAATGGCCTCCTAAGTCGCCTCCTATTTAAGCTAGACTAAGTGCTCATGACTCCATCTAGTGGTACAAAATGGTACAACATGAACCCTTTTTCCAAGCAAACCATCAAAACTCTGAACACTCCATTTTTTTTTTTTCCAATGACAGCCACAAAAAGAGTTTTCATCAAGTTGCTCCCTGCTGCCAGCGCTGCACCATTTCCCTCTCCATTGATATAAATCACAATCAAGCATTTAAATGTTTTGATAGATTCATCAATTATGCGGCGTCATTATCGCGGCCTTTTTCAGACGTGCCAAATGAGCGCGGGCCGTGTCAGATGTGTTTTTCCGAGCCGTATGTGTCGAGGCACTTGTGGAAGAGCCGGGGGAGCAGATGAAAGTGGCGAGGTATGGTGAACATCCAGCCCAGACAGTTGTTCATGAATATCAAAGAGCAGCTGTGGATCTCACTTTTCACTCATTATCACAAAGCAACACATCACAATTAAATGCTCTACAGCCTGGAAAGTTTGTGACGGTCAAACACTCTCATGAAAAACTTTAATTAAACCTGATTGATTCGTGAAAAGGACATTTCATCGATACGAGGGAAACGCCGATATTTTTGAGTTGATGATGTTATTTTTCTTTCAAGTGAAATGTCAGGGTTTCAATAACGTCTTTGTGCTCACTTTTTGTTGAGAGAGAGTCCTGTTTGTCTCGCCTCATTATAAAAGACGACAGGAGGGATTGAAGGGGTCTGTATCGCTCAGCGGGGGATTAACAGAGGGAAGAGGAATTAAGATGGATCCAGGATAATGTACAAGCAATGATATGTGTGGGCATAGCAATTAATAAACAAAAATAAGACTCATTTTAGTCGAGGGCCAAATGCACCCTCCAATACATGCAGCAGGTTTTAGATGGATTTGAACAAGTTTTAGATGGATTTGAACAAGTTTTAGATGGATTTGAACAAGTTTTAGATGGATTTGAACAAGTTTTAGATGGATTTGAACAAGTTTTAGTTGGATTTGAATCAGAATAATTTTATTTGTTCATGAAATCTTAAGCCAGTTTTTGGTTCTAAGATATATAGTATCTGCTTAAATCCAAATAAAAATGGTTGAAATCCAAATAAAATCTGATCAAATCCAAATAAAACCTGTTCAAATCCAAATAAAACCTGTTCAAATCCATCTACAACCTGATCAAATCCAAATAAAACCTGTTCAAATCCAAATAAAATCTGATCAAATCCAAATTAAACCTGTTCAAATCCATCTACAACCTGATCAAATCCAAATAAAACCTGTTCAAATCCAAATAAAATCTGATCAAATCTAAATAAAACTTGATCAAATCCAAATAAAACCTGTTCAAATCCAAATAAAACCTGTTCAAATCCATCTACAACCTGATCAAATTCAAACAAAATCTGATCAAATCTAAATAAAACCTGTTCAAATCCAATGAAAACCTCTTACAATCCATCCGAAACCTGTTCAAATCCAACTAGAACCAGTTTCCATAAAAGAAGGAAATGAATGTTAAAGATAACTTTTGTAAAACTCAAAGGAAGATGAAACCTCACATTCAAAATGTAATAAAAGCTTCTCCAGTGTCACAGTCTTCGGTCTCTGAAAGGATTTTTATTTACTATTGAGCCCCTCACCGTTTTGAGTTTGACACCAGTGATCTACTCTGGAGCAACCAGATACAGCACAAAAGGAGACAGTGACACCTTTATATTGTGTCAAATAATACACGTTATTGTTGGAAGAAATTATTACCATTTTCACAGGAAAGAGCTTAAAAGGGACTTGTGTGTCCTGATAAACTAGTTTGAGGTATAGTTTGAGGTATAGTTTGAGGTATAGTTTGCAGTATAGTTTGCAGTATAGTTTGAGGTATAGTTTGCGGTATAGTTTGAGGTACAGTTTGAGGTATAGTTTGCAGTATAGTTTGCGGTATAGTTTGCAGTATAGTTTGAGGTATAGTTTGCAGTATAGTTTGAGGTACAGTTTGAGGTATAGTTTGAGGTATAGTTTGCAGTATAGTTTGAGGTATAGTTTGCAGTATAGTTTGGGGTATAGTTTGCAGTATAGTTTGAGGTACAGTTTGAGGTATAGTTTGAGGTATAGTTTGCAGTATAGTTTGCGGTATAGTTTGAGGTATAGTTTGAGGTACAGTTTGAGGTATAGTTTGCAGTATAGTTTGCGGTATAGTTTGCAGTATAGTTTGAGGTATAGTTTGCAGTATAGTTTGCGGTATAGTTCGAGGTATAGTTTGCAGTATAGTTTGAGGTATAGTTTGCAGTATAGTTTGAGGTATAGTTTGCCGTATAATTTGAGGTATAGTTTGCAGTATAGGTTGCAGTATAGTTTGAGGTATAGTTTGGGGTATAGTTTGCAGTATAGGTTGCAGTATAGTTTGAGGTATAGTTTGCAGTATAATTTGAGGTATAGTTTGGGGTATAGTTTGCGGTATAGTTTGCAGTATAGTTTGAGGTATAGTTTGGGGTATAGTTTGCAGTATAGTTCGAGGTATAGTTTGCAGTATAGTTTGAGGTATAGTTTGCAGTATAGTTTGAGGTATAGTTTGAGGTATAGTTTGAGGTATAATTTGCAGTATAGTTTGCGGTATAGTTTGAGGTATAGTTCGAGGTATAGTTTGCAGTATAGTTTGCAGTATAGGTTGCAGTATAGTTTGAGGTATAGTTTGAGGTATAGTTTGAGGTATAGTTTGCAGTATAGTTTGAGGTATAGTTTGCAGTATAGTTTGAGGTATAGTTTGCAGTATAGTTTGAGGTATAGTTTGAGGTATAGTTTGAGGTATAATTTGCAGTATAGTTTGAGGTATAGTTTGCAGTATAGTTTGAGGTATAGTTTGCAGTATAGTTTGCAGTATAGTTTGAGGTATAGTTTGCAGTATAGTTTGAGGTATAGTTTGCAGTATAGTTTGAGGTATAGTTTGCAGTATAGTTTGCGGTATAGTTCGAGGTATAGTTTGCAGTTTAGTTTGAGGTATAGTTCGAGGTATAGTTTGCAGTGTAGCCTGTAGCCTCAGAGCCAGAAGGTCCTGGGTTCAAGTCCCGGTCCGGACGCTCAGGGGGTTTTCTCCAGGTACTCCAGTTTTCCGGTCGACATAAAAAAAAACGTGCCGTAATTAGACATGAAAACTTGAACGTAATTTATACTGAAACGTGTTAGCGTGTGTTAGCGTGTGTTAGCAGAGCTTTTCATATCTGTGCTGATGTTGTAGCTTCATTTGTGTATTCTCTTGATTTGGTGCTATGACATATTTTGCCAAAAGTTTGTGTGAGAGAATTATTTTTTATTTGTTTATTTGCTTTAGTTGAAAATGTCTCTTTATAAATAGGATTTCGACACAATACTAAGTAATTGCAATTAAAACAATTAAAAGGGCTCTTGTTACAGTTTGGTCTTTTTTTTAAATTTTTATTCTGGTCATTTGTTCATTTTCTTTTTGTCCTAGGCTCTTTTATGCAGCTTTTTCCACATTTTGGTCCCATCTGTTGCTGTACCATTTCTCTTTAGTGGTTCATTACTGTTTTGGTCGTATATAGAGTCGTTCAAGCTCCTCGACGTTAATGTCCTTGAAAGCATCGCTCACTAATCCCCGGAAAAGATTGAAAATCCGAAATATGTTTGTTGCAAATTCCCTCTTTTCTTCTCGCACCTGCTTTTGAAGAATGTGGAAGCAAAAATCAATTCAGGAGCAGCCTTCGACGGCTCCCTTCTTCTGTGTCCTTTGCTCTTGCAGGGTATCGCCTTGGCAACGAGTGAAGGAAACAAGTGGTGCTCTTCAAGCCTCAGACATTAGGGTCAACACTAATCTGGGAAGGGATGTGATAAACAGTCTGAACCGGGGCCAAAATCACTTCAAATAGAGCTACACAAGACTCGTTTTGCCCGGTTGCCAAAAGGGATACGGACTCATTTGAATTAAGAGAGCAATGATTCAGAGCCTTTTAAGATGTGACAGGTTTTTTTTTTTTTTGTGGTTTGTTTTGAAGTGACAACATGAAAACAGACATCAGTGAAAAGGAAGTTGTTTATACGGCGGTGATTTGTCCCTTTGAGAAAGCCGTCGACAGCTCTGATAAGAAAGAGCGACGGAGCTGAATAAATTACTCCATTATGTCTTGGTTTAAAATATTATTTCATTTAACTTTAAAATCAATATGTTTTGGTGTGTTGGAAAGCACACCGTCTTGAGATCATTACCACATAATCTCAGTCTAGAATTGAACACATTTTTTACGTAAATTAAGACCTGGACGTAACGAAAGAGAAAGACATTTTTTTAGAGCATTGATGTAAAGTTACAGTATACCATGACCAGCCAAGACCAGCAAGATTATTTATTTATACATGATATTATATGAATTTGATGGAATGTTTATGAAGTATGAATGTTGCTTGTTGCTTTTTTAACCACAGATAATCCCTCCTAAATCAAGCTCATGACTTTTGTCTTGGAAATGATTTTATAATGCTTCATTTAACTTGCACTGGTCTTGGTTTTGTTATTGGTGCAGTCCGGTTTCTCTCATGACTTGGTCTTGGTCTAAAGGGTTTTGGTTTCAGCGCAGGTCACTATGGAAGTGGAAAAACAGTGGCTTTATTTTATTTATTTTATTTTGTTTTGTTTTGTTTTGTTTTGTTTTGTTTTGTTTTATTTATTTTTTATTTATTTTTATTTTACCAAGAAAAAAGAAAAAATTATAATTCTATTTTTCAAGAGTGTCCTGGACCAGGCAGCAACTCAAAGTTTCAACAACAATAGACATTCAAACTCTTGGTACAACACACAATAAAATAGAAAATAGCCATTATCAAGAAGGGAATTAGACAATCAAAGCCGGATGATCGTTCCTCCAGGATATTTAAGAGTCTTTTAAACATGTTCAATCAAACAAGTTCATTAAGTTTGATCTGTTTGCAGTTCATTCCATGTGAATCCTGTTTTATCCTCTTTTTAGCATCATATCCTTTAAAGTCCTGGATTTTATGAAGGCTCAGTGGATTAGATCCTTTAGATGCACCACTTTTCAGCCGAAGCTCTGCTCAGAACCAACACGAGCTGCAGCTTTAGAGATTCATCGAGCCAGTCGTAAAGATGATGATTTGGGCAAAATTCAGCCAGAATTATTTAGATCAATAACGTTCACCCTAAAACTCTACTGTACATCCTCTTTTCTTGACATTTATCCTATGACTTTTTTATATCTGCAGCTTATTACTACTTCACACTGTCATTCTAATACAATGCATCACAATAATATCGTTGTGTAGTATGTTTGAATCTTTTAATTGCCCATTTTTATTAATTCAGACGAATCAGCTTTGAAGTTTATAATAAAACCCTCCTCTCTATGTCCATATCCTCTTTTAATAAAGCAGTCTGTAATATTTATTTGTCTCAGTCCTGATTAAGTAAAGACTAATCCTTGTTTTGACAGCTCTTTTCATTAATCTATTTGAAACAATATCCTAGAAGGGACTAAGTATCTTCTGATGTAACCATTGTTTTCTGCATATTCCAAAAGCAGCTGGGGATATTTAATGATTTATTGAACCAAACTTCCCCGTGTCTTTCTCAGAAATCGGTTTGTGTTGTTTAGTCTGAGTGCATGCATCAGTGGCAGCTGAGCTCTCTGCTGCTTTTTTTTCTTCCTCTGAGTTTCCAAACGGCCGCTGTGCCTCGGTATCAGAGGCTTCTGTAAATTAGATGTTGTATTTTTTCGCGGTTGAAAGCGTTTTGCTGCTGGCGCAAAGTTTACAACAGATGACAGTGTTCTCTCTGTCACAGACCGAGACGGAGTTGGAATAAAGTGGTGCCCTCTCTCTGGACGTACTGGTGCGAGAGACTGTCAGCTGCCAAGATGGCCGCCATTGTTTCAAACTCAAAATTGCTCAGAGGTCACCAAGTTTAGCGCTAAAGTTTCAAGCTTCTTCTCTCATTATGCAGCTTACTTTACAAACTGAAAAACATTTGGCAGAGTGTTAAAAAAACAAAAAAAAAAACAAAAAAAACCCCAACTCTACTCGTTCTACTTGGTTTAGGTTTTTACAGACACTAAAAAACAATAAACAAGGTCAAATCTAACAAAAATTAACACTTTTAATACAGTTAAATTACCTAAAAGCATATTGTAACAAGAATCACCTGAGACAGTCAAGGATTTTAATAGATGAGTATTTTTACTCCTGAAGCTTGCTTTCAGAAAAAGGAGCGCTCCCATTGGTCGACACTGATGTCAATAAGGAAGTAATGGTTTCAGATAAAGTGGAGGTGAATATTCAGCGATGAATATGTGTTTTTGCATCAAAACACTGCAAAAAACAAAAATATAAACAGTTCTCAGGGATAAATATTGGCGTTTTAATCACGTACTGTTTAATGAGGAGGAGATAATTGTCAGAGACACAGTGAGCTCTAAACTTTGGTGAAATGTATTTGTATTTTGGAGGAAAAATTAGTCTAGTTTTATCTTTGTAATAAAAGAGAAGCAGGAGAGGTCCCTCGGCTGCTTTTGGAGGAGAGTGGAGTCTGAGACAGGGACAAGAAAGAACATCAAGTTGTGCCACTTACAATTCAACTGGACAATCTGATGTTGCTTGTAGTTCTAGTGTCTTCAGCAGGTTTTACATAAATAGGTTTTATCATTTGGGATTGAGTGAAATGGTCTTCAGTAAATGTTCTTTATGCTGAAAATGGCCTTTAGATGATGGATGATCATCACTGAGTTCCCGAGGTGTACTTGACGATTCTAAAATAAAGCTTTTTTTGATTTTGTTTTGATTTCAACTTAAACTTTTTGTGTTCAAATGAGTAACGGCTAAATAAACATCTCTGAATGAGGAAAATCAAATGAGACGAGGAACTTAATATGAAAATAAATGAAAATAGTTTAGATTATGTATCTGATTTTAGTTAGGACCAAATACAGACCTAAAAGTGTGTGAAATAAGCTTGAATTTGACTCTGGAAACACGGCACAATCAATACTCTTTCATAAAGTTTGCAGGAGTCCGACTCGTGGGATTTCAGATCGTATAGAGAGCGGTGCATTAACGGCTCTCTTTTCCTGAGGCAGTGTTGGGCTGGTTTCTACTTTCAAACTGGTTCTTTATCTTTGACAAAAGCACTCGCTCCTGGACAGAAAAATCACACCAGGACTTACCTGAATTTCAAGCAGAGTTGGGTAAAGCAGCAGCAATCAAAAAGATGATGTTAAAAATATGAAATGTTGAAGATTTGTCTCTAAAGAAAATTATTACAAAAGGATGAAAATATCTCTGTTAAAGTGGGGGCTTCTTCAGTTTTTAGGACGTAAAGGCAGCTCATGTAGAGGCACAAAACTGATTCCACTTTTAAGAAGAACGTTGCTTATTGGACACTTTTTCTCTCTTTAAATGGCCTTTAAGAAAAACATTTAAAAGCATGTTGATTTTATGGATGTCATATATGTTAAAGTGGACCCTTTAACATTGGGGCAAGATTAATTTTGGACCCCAGTAACACCTGACCACTGCTACTATACTATTATTACTCATTTTACTTTTATACTGTTGCCACACAATAGTAAAAAAAATGCCTATTTTAACTTGTATTGGCTTCTCCATCAACAAATGATTTTAGTCTCACAAAGTATAGTTTAATCAGCTTTAAACTGCCTCAAAGACAAACCAGAACGAGATTTTTGAGCCAGATCACACATGTCAAACTCAGGGGCCAAATGCGGCCCTTTGCAATCTTCTGTCTGGCCCTTCAATAGATTTAAGAAGGTGATATTTTTGGCTTACTAGGATTACTAGGTTTTAATTATTAAATTTCAACATTGATTGTTTTAGATGGATTTTATTTTTGCTACAAACATAAATAAAATCTGTCCAACTACAACCTGTTCAAATCTGACTAAAATGTGTCCAAATCCATCTAAAATCTGCTGAAATCTGACTAAAACCTGTTCAAATCCAATTAAAATCTGTTCAGATCTGACTAAAACCTGTTGAAATCCATCGAAAATCTGTTAAAATCCAACTAAATCCTGTTCAATTATGACTAAAACCTCTTCAAATCCATCAAAAACCTGTTCAAATCTGACTAAAACATGTTCAAATCCAACTTAAAACTTATCAAACAAACAATAATTTCGTCCTTTTATGGAAACTGGTTTGTTAGACTCAAACCTCACATTCAAAATTTAATAAAAACTTCCCAAATGTCACCATCTTTTGCCTCTGGAAGGATTCTTATTAACTTTCACCACGTTGAGTTTGACACCACTGATCTAGGGATTATTATCAAGGATTTTAATGAATGGTTCACAAATTACAAACAATGCATTGACCTGGGGTTTAATAAAGAGATAATCACATTGATCTGACACTGAACTCAGAGCCAGAAGTTTAAGGATGAAACTCTTACATTTTTAATAAATAAGAAAGCTTTCGTCGGAGGGTGAGGAGTGGGTTTGGCATCGGGAGGAAAGGAGTTGTCAGAGTCTGTAAAACCATTGCTGATCTTCAAGTGTCTGTTATCAAACGCCAAATCCTGTACACGTTGGAAAATGCCACGAGACTGAACCAAACTGATCCGAAAACAGCTCGAAAAGAGAAACCAACTCTGACAACAACACTGTCTCGACACTCGTCTGTTATAGATAATGTTATCAGCCTCTTTCTGTTGTGTTGACACGTCTCCAGATTAATTGCCATAAAGTGATCCACTGAGCTTCAAAGAAAATCCTTCCTTGTTATTGTCGCTAAACCTCAGCCTTTATATAATCCGTCTGATGACTCTCTATTAGACTAAGATTGCTGTTCGTAATGTAATGTAAAAAGTAAAATAACAGAAAATAGACTTGATGTTCCTCTTTTCTCCGTCTTTTTGTGCTTTTCTTTAATGAGAGCGCTATATCTTATTATCTAAAGGCCATCCTCCGTCGTCTGAATTATGATTACAGCAGAGAAAGGTCACTCCGATGAAATGTAATCGTTAGTTAAATTATGCCTGAACAATTAGAGCAGCGCTGGGTCACTGAGTCCTTTGCTCGGCTTGTTATGTGTTATTTCCCAAAGCTTCACGTTGAGTCAAAGATAATGCGACTTATGAAATAGAAAAATAGAGCTGGATTAAAGAAGTTAAATTGCTCCGTGACTGATCACCGCTTTAGAAACAGAAATGAGAAAAAAGCTGTCAATCTGCCAGTACTTTTTGGTGTCGGTCCAAATGAAATGAAATCGGTCACTTTGTGAAATGAAATGGGTCTGAAATACTTTCCTTTCAAAGCCATTTTCACTCAAAATCTTGTCTCCAATTGTGTTTTTCTAAAATGTGGTGGGCTTTATGTCTATTCTAATCAAACCCACTGGAAATTAGTCAGTGTTTTTCTTTTTAGAATTAGGGTAAATACCAGTAATTATGGGTCAATTATGTTTGTATCAGAATCAGAATCAACTTTCTTGTCTCAGAGGGAAGTTTGTCTTGGGCTAAAGTGCAATGCAGCTACAAAACATAACAATAAATACATTAGACATGAAAAAAAACACACGAAACTGTTAAAAAAAAGGCTTATGAAGGGTTATTCGTGTTAAGAGATGACTTTCTTTGGCGCTAACTTGGTCATACTTTAGTGATTCTTGGCTAAAAGTTTGCATAACTTGTAGTAAACTATACAACTCCACAGAAAACTAGCTCTGCCTCGTCTTTAGCTTTAGCTTTAGCTTTAGCATTAGCGAGCAACGACGCTAAAGGTACTTTCTTTGCAGATTCAAGATAAAGCTCTGTTTAATGACACTAGTCTGGTTTATAAAGTGACTTTTTCTGATTTTTGTGTCACATTTTAGCTCAAATTATCGTATTATGTCACCACCAGCAGCACAAGGTCCGTTTAATTCATAAATATCTAAAACCTTGATGCAGAAATGTGTGCTTAGTTTGTCTGCTCTTTCCATTGGGTTCTCAGGAGCTTTAAATGTCTATTTTTAAGAAAGACAGAAACAAACGGTGGTATTTTGATGTTATTTCACAGCTTTGAGAGCGTCGTTTTGACTGATGTCTTCCATTTTGTTCATCTACGTGCAGCATTTTACACGACGCACTTTTAACCCAAAGGTTGACTTTATTCGAAGGTAATGAAAACACACCTGTATATTTCTTTTCAAATGTCTCTGTGTCTCTCTCTCAGTAAATATAAATAAATCTGGGTTTGTCTGGACTTGAAATGGTTAAGTAAACAGTGTTAGCATATCCTGAGGTGGTTAAATAAATAATGATGCTGTGAAAAAGGCTGTCATCTGGACACTGCTGTGATGAGAGCAGCTCAGAGTCTGTGAAGGACACTGTTTGTGACATTCATGCCACTTATGAGCCTCTGCATTGTTCAGGATTATCCGTCTGCAGCAGATCTGGAGACAACATATGTAAGCAAACACTCCCAAGACGTGACATTTCCACAGCGCTGCATCTGTGGCTTGAATCCTAAAATAAAAGCCTGAGTGTTTTTGATGCAGCAGCTTTGAAAGTAATTATTCATATTGCTGTTAAATCATCATCTCTCACTGTTCCCATTTTCCATTTTTACAAAGCGATGGTCATTTTTACCAAGATTTATAATGCAAATGTACTCAAGAAATGCATTACCGTGAGTGATTCCTGCCTTTTTTCCACTTCCATTACCTGATAATGGCATTGTGGAGGTTTTTCAGAAATAAGGCGTGATAATCGGGATGTGTCCTCGTTTTCCGGCCCATTATGCGGTTTCTGCCACAGAGCCAAGCGCCACAGGTGCTAATGGCCGTCTCTTTCACAGCCCGTCCATGCCAACTTCCAACAAGCTGCAGAGACACAGTTTGGGTCCAAATGTTCACACGCTCACGCACAGTCCATTTGTCTCTGCCTCTTCGTTCGGCTGTTGTTGAAAAGCTGTCACAAAGCCTGCTGCGGCCTTGAGTTTTATAAGAAAAGAGTGAGTTTTTCATCTTTGTTTAGGCTTTACTTATTCTAAGGCTTATTGGTTACATGTACACTGAGGTTTTTCATAAAAGATATCCTCCAAAGAGCTTTGTACTGAACATCTCTGTCACACAGCACTATTACAAATGCTCAAAGGAAGTCCTCCAGACTCATATTGAAAAAGGAAACAGAAGGAAAAGAATACTAGAATAATAGTTTATCATGTTTTTGATTTTTGTGGAGAGACGATGAGAATAAATTCTGGTGTAGCATGACCTTATGGTGGTAATAAAAAAAATAAAGCTCACAAACCTATGCCTCAGACACCATTAGTTGATATTATTTACCAACGAAATAAACATGAAACAAGGAGCATCATTAAAAGCCCAGTTTTATTTAATTTTCTCTTTGGATTTTTAAAAATCTACTTTTTTTTGGCTGAAAATTTCCTTTGGATAAAACAAGAATTGAGTGATCAGCTGATGTCATTCCTGAATGTCTGGTCTGCACATCCATTATTACAATATTTTGAGTAAAATTTGGGCTTTAACAATAAAAGTAATCATCATCAGAGCCTCCATAAATGAGAAATAGTAATATGTGTCACAGATATCGTGTCATGGCTCATTTACTTTATTTTTACTCATCGTCAAATGTATTTGTCCATTTAAGCCGCTTGTTATTTAGCATTGTTTTATCTGATTTCCAGCAGGTTAATTTAATTTTTAATGATAATCCTCGTTTCAAATAATTATATAATTGTCTGCAACTTGATTTTGAAGGTGATAATCTACAGAGATACAAGTCTTATGAAGCCGCATTAGACCGATTATATGTTGAATCTGATTTGAGATAAACGTGTGAAAAATGAAAGATCTGATTATTGTGATTTGGTCTGTTTTAGGCTGTGATTAAAATGTTAGTGTTGTATTCAATGTCTGAGATGAGAGTGCACCCAGAGCAAGACGAGAATTTAAGGAAGTAAATTTAATTCAAGACCAGAGACTAGCTGTAAAACTGAAATATTAAACAGACTGTACCTGATTTTTTTTTCTTCTAGTTGTAAAAATGGTTTAAACGATGCCATCTACTGTTTATTGTAAGGGATTGTAATAGATGAGAACCTCTATTCAGGAACAGAAAACCTTTGACAATCACATGCTCCAAAAAGGAGCCCCATTGGTCGACACTTGTCACATGACGTCCAGGAAGTTTAATAGCTGCAGATAAAGTGTATTTTCAGCTGAATATGTCTTTAACAGAGAAACAGCTGAAAAAGAAAAGCATCAACAGAAAAAGGAGACAACGTAAAACACAGATAAATACTGTCAATTCAATCACGTGTTTGCGAGGAGGAGATAATTGTCGTCCTGACGCTGAAGTCACAGCTAAGCTAACGCTAAACTCTAAACTTCAGTTTGGTCAAATGGATTAGTGTTTTTGTTGAAGTTTATTTTTGTCAAAGAGAAGCAGGAGAGGTCCTTAAGACTGATTTTGGAGGAGAATGAGTCTGAGATGAAAAAAAGAACATCAGGGACTGGAGCTTT
>JAWCTZ010001018.1:0-26032 GCA_036850595.1 Rhyacichthys aspro | reverse complement strand
ACTTTAACCATCGTTTGTTGAAAGAGACATTACTTTTTTGCATCTGCTCTTAGTGTGCAAACTGAATTATCATCTCAAAAGGGTTAATTCATTGCCACTTTCCAAAATGTGGCGCTCATTTAGCATCATTGATCCTTAAAGGAAACTGTGTGAGTCTGTAGTGTTTTACAACAGAGAGACTGATCAAAAAGAAGCATTTGTACCAAAAACACAAAAGTAGATTTACCATAAGATGTTAACTAATGATGATAAATGAAGTAGAAATAAACAGTCAGAGAATAAAGATGTTTACCAATTATCGATCAGGTCCTTTTGAACATTACCAGCAGGACAAGGACAGCCGGGTCTGGAACAGCTCAAAACACACAAAGGAGTGGTTTTCCCGGAGCCGAGAGTAGCTGTCGATAGATTAGGATAGTTTTGAGCATCATGACTTTCGCCGACCTGCAGCGTAATCACAAATTCTGAAGCACGAGACTCTTCCGAACCTGTTCTATCAGCTCCGGAGACACAGGCGGGACACATTAACCTGTCCTGAACTTGGACGACAGGGTTAGTTCCCAAAGAGAAGCCGAGAATACATACTCTACTAAGAACAGAGAACAGAAAACAACCGCCATTTTGTTCTCGACACATCTTCAGGGCAGAACTTTCTTCTTGTGGGTATCTGAGATGTTTTTCTGGTGAAATATGAAATGTCGTGGTCAGAATTATCTCTGTTCCAGTGTCTCTCTTTCACCCCATTTTCAAAACAGCTACGATCAAACTATCAATTAAGCCCAAAAAGGAAGCTACATTTCACAAAATTAAACATCCAGGAAGAGGAAGTTCACAACATGGAGAGACTGTCATAAATAATTACAACCAAGCTGAGGATCCTTGGAAAAAATGGACGGCGTATAAACATTTAAACTGACTCTGTTCCGTATGATTGTTTGTTTTGTAATGAAGTTAAAAATCCAATCTAGTAATATTTCGTGGTTCCATTTTAGCTTATTAACTGAATATGAAGTCAAGCAAGAGCTGATTTTTGGTTTTCCAGTATTTATTTTCAAAACAAACAACAAAAAGGAGTCGTTTCTGGATTTCCCGTTTCATTATTTCAGTAATCGTAAAAATGAGTCGGTCAGAAAGAGCGTGGACCCTAAATGAGGCCATACTGAACTGTTCTGTTTATTCTGTGTTTTTTGTTTTTTTTTAGATAATCCTGAACTCGATGCATAAATACCAGCCTCGACTGCACATCGTCAAAGCAGATGAAAACAACGCCTTCGGATCCAAGAACACGGCGTACTGCACTCACGTGTTTCAGGAGACGGCCTTCATCTCCGTCACGTCGTATCAGAACCACAAGGTACAGCCACACACCTGCACGAGTATTTAAGAGTGATCCACAACAACAGGATAGTTCTCAGATTCCAAAAAGACGAGGCACATGGTTAGAGCCTAATATTCATCAGATTTTGAAAATACACTGACTAATTAATTCATTTTGAAGCTTTTTTCCAAGGGTCTCCAGCAGTTAGACTAAATATAATGTGGACAAGGCATCTAGAGTAGATTTGGAAAAAAACAAAAACAAAACCTGAGTGCAAAAGGTTCCAGGTTCAAATCCAGGACGAGCCCCATTTTTTTTTTTTACCAACTGGCTCAGATCAATAAATATAGTGATCCAGCAATTAATGTATTTGAATATTAGTTAAAGTAATTTAGTTAAAGTTTATCTATCTCTATAATTTATGTTTGTGATTTTTTTTCTTTAGAATAACTCACACTCACACTTAATTAATCGTTAATCTATCATTTACAAGCATTAATTCAACTTTAATCATCACAATTAAGTTATAAACATTGGTATAAACGTTTTAGTCTTAACAATAAACCCATCATACATATAAATGATATTTCAGTGTGAATAAATAGTTTATTCATTGTTAATTACACACTGTTACTGTGTGAGTTATTATAAAGATTTTTTCGTTCTTTCTCATTTGTTTAATCCAGATCACACAGTTGAAGATAGAAAACAACCCTTTCGCCAAAGGCTTCAGAGGCAGCGAAGAAGGAGACCTGAGGGTTTCCAGACTCCAGGGGTAACTCAGATCATTTTTACCCCATAAACATGATTCTGTGAGGCTTAACTCTTCCTTTTTCTTCTTGTGTTGTAGTAAAGAGTATCCGGTGATCTCCAAGAACATGGTCCGTCAGCGGCTGATCTCGTCCCACAGTCACCTGACGGGGAAACTGGGAGCCGGGGTTTTAACGGGACACTCCCAGGTCCTGTCCTCGTATCAGTACGAGACCGGGGTCAACTCAGATCCAGACCCCATCTCCAGCCACTTCCCTCAGAGCAGAGACCCCAGCCTGCTCTACCACTGCTTCAAGCACAGAGGTCAGCTTCAGTCGCTTTAGATGAGCTCTTTTCTTCAAATCTTTAGACACATATGACTGTAAAGAAGAAGGGACTGCTCTAAACTTAGAAGAAGAGACGTTAGTTTAACCTGATGTTGCTAAAACAAACCATATTTAATCTTATCATAATTTAAATATATCACCAAATGATAACCCCTCTTTGAGTCTGTACTTTGGGTTTTAAAGGATAGATTTTCATGATCTAAAGCAGACTGGCGTAAAGTGCTTCAGTGTTTCTGTCTTATTTTATTGTGAACGTAAAGAAGACACAATAAACGCCTTTCAGTGACGTAAAGGAGAGCATTATTGAGTGTAAATGTTATGGAAGATGCAAAATCAGATAAAGGCGAAAGAAAGACAGAACAATAGAGAGCTGGGTTCTCACCAAGTACTATCTCTTAATAAATTAGTTTCTCCAATTACCACCTACAGTAAATACATACAGTAATAATTATGAACATAAACAGGTCTGAAGCGAGTGAGTTCAGTTTAAATACAGTTTAAGTTTTTCTTGTTGGACTTGAACAGGTCTAGGGCAGTTTTAGTTTGATTTTAACAAGTTTTATGGTGTTTAAGTTGGTCTTTTAAAAGGTTTTTGTTGATTTTAGTTGGACTTTAACAGGTTCTAAATCAGGGCTGTCCAAACATTTTGTAAAGAGGGCTGCATTCGGTGAAAGGAAATTTTCCAAAGGCCGACAGTCTTTTCTGATTTTCTTCACATTCTACTTTGATTTGAAAGATTTTAGTTGGATTTGAACAGGTTTTAGTTGGATTTGAACAGGTTTTAGTTGGATTTGAACAGGTTTAGTTGGATTTGAACAGGTTTTAGTTGGATTTGAACAGGTTTTAGTTGGATTTGAACAGTTTTTAGCTGGATTCATACAGGTTTTAGTAAGATTTTAACTGGTTTTAGTTGGATTTGAACTGGTTCTAGATAGATTTGAAAAGGTTCAGGTTGGATTTGAACAGGTTCAGGTTGGATTTGAACAGGTTTAATCGGATTGTAGAAGTTCTAGATGGATTTGAACAAGTTTTAGATGGATATAAACAGGTTTTAGTTGAATTTGAACAGGTTTTAGAAGGATTTAAACAGGTTTTAGTTGGATTTGAACAGGTTTCTTTCAATTTGAACAGATTTTAGATGGATTTGAACTGGTTTTAGTTGAATTTGAACAGGTTTTAGAAGGATTTGAACAGGTTTTAGTTGGATTTGAACAGGTTTTAGTTGAATTTGAACAGGTTTTAGTTGGATTTGAACAGGTTTTAGAAGGATTTAAACAGGTTTTAGTTGGATTTGAACAGGTTTCTTTCAGTTTGAACAGATTTTAGATGGATTTGAACTGGTTTTAGTTGAATTTGAACAGGTTTTAGAAGGATTTGAACAGGTTCTAGATGGATTTGAACAGGTTTTAGTTGGATTTGAACAGGTTCTAGATGGATTTGAACAGGTTCTAGATGGATTTGAACAGGTTTTAGTTGGATTTGAACAGATTTTAGATGGATTTGAACTGGTTCTAGATGGATTTGAACAGGTTTTAGTTGGATTTGAACAGGTTTTAGTTGGATTTGAACAGGTTCTAGATGGATTTGAACAGGTTCTAGATGGATTTGAACAGGTTCTAGATGGATTTGAACAGGTTCTAGTTGGATTTGAACAGGTTTTAGTTGGATTTGAACAGGTTCTAGATGGATTTGAACTGGTTCTAGATGGATTTGAACAGGTTTTAGTTGGATTTGAACAGGTTTTAGTTGGATTTGAACAGGTTCTAGATGGATTTGAACAGGTTCTAGATGGATTTGAACAGGTTCTAGATGGATTTGAACAGGTTCTAGTTGGATTTGAACAGGTTTTAGTTGAATATGAACAGGTTTTAGTTGAATATGAACAGGTTTCAGATGGATTTGAACAGGTTTTAGATGGATTTGAACAGGTTCTAGATGGATTTGAACAGGTTCTAGTTGGATTTGAACAGGTTTTAGTTGAATATGAACAGGTTTTAGTTGAATATGAACAGGTTTTAGATGGATTTGAACAGGTTTTAGATGGATTTGAACTGGTTCTAGTTGGATTTGAACAGGTTTTAGATGGATTTGAACAGGTTCTAGATGGATTTGAACACTAACAACACATTAAAGCAGAACCCTGTGTTTTCCAGATAACGGGCGTCACTTGGAGCTGGGCTGTAAGCGTCCGTATTTAGACCCGTCCTCGTCCGTCTCCGAGGAGCACTACTTCAGGTCGCCCCCGTCCTACGAGTCTCCTCTGCTGTCCCACCCGTACTGCCCCGACGCCCTCGGCTCCAGAGAGGCCTGTATGTACGGCGGCGTGGAGCCCGAGTCGGGGGGCGGCCCGGCGGACTCGGACGACCCCGCCAACGCCCCGTCTTCTCTAAACTGCAACGTGTGGATGCAGCCGTACCCTCGCTACAGCGTGGAGGGCGTCCCGTACCAGCCGTTCTCCGCCCACTTCACCAACGCGGCCTCCGTCGTCCCGCACCCGGCCCCGTCCATCACGTCCCGATCGCAGGCCGAGCTGGGGGTCTACGGCTCGGCTCCGGTTCAGAGAGCTCTGCCCGTCCTTCCTCCTCAGTCGTCGTCGTCTCCGTGCTCTTCGGGATCTAGAGACAGGCCCCTGTTTCACAAAAAGCCCGGCTCTCCGGTTCGAGCGCACAGAGAGTTCACGGGATACGCTTCGCAAGGAGCGGTGTCGATCCGAGACCCTTCGTACCAGTATCAAGTGGGACTGAACTCCTGGACTGACAGCTAATAAGGACCATTTAACAGAAATAAGACGTAAATCGAAGCAGTTTTTATGTAAATGTAATGATATACAGCCATTGACAGATTGCACTTCGAAGCCATTATGTTTTTATGGTAAACAGAGCAGGATATGGTTTACAAATGCAGTTTTCTTATCCTGGATTTACACCGAGAGCGCCTCAGTCTCGTTAAAACCACAAACTCACAGCAGTCAAGATCAAACTAAAGCATTTTTCAAGCAAAATAAAGTATTGTTCCTGTATTTTACCAGAACAGTTTCACGTGTGAAAAGAGCCAGACCTGATTTCACAGTAAATCTGTTCTGGTAATTTACCGGCTCCACACCTGGTGATAAACAGGGAATTTACAAAAGGACATCAGACAACAATTAACATCTAAATGGACCAAAAAGACACAATAGAAAAACTTCAGTGAGTGATTCATTTTCAGTCTGTTTCCAAAAGTCTCCAAAACCAGAAAAAGTCGGTAGATTTGTTGCTTTTGAGTCTGAATATAGCAACAAAGAAGTTAAGTTTACAACATTGGCTTCTTCTTCAAGTTGGCTTTGGTAGTTTAGACTCTTCTGATCTCATTACTGCCTCCAACAGGTTGTTTTAGGAACTTGAAAAGAGGAGACACAGTAATGTTCTGGTGAAGAGTGAACTAAATGTGAGAAAGGAGCTTTGGTCAAAAAGTTTTCTGTGGAGTCTGGAGGAAGAATACAAGAGAACGGTTCAGTTCAGCATCCAGACAGAAACCTTCGCTCCTCTCTTATTTATTTGGGGGGATTTTTATTTAATTTATATCTCACAATTATATCAGCGATAGTTTGATTGGCTTCTAGCTCAGAGACGGATGAACGGTTTAGCGCTAGCTCCAGGTGCGTTTGAGAAACATATAGTTTTGACTCTATTTGGTTTCTTATTTCTGGAAACACAGTAGAAAAGGAAGATTATGGACATCATCTGTGACCTAAACATCACCAGACTCCAACTAACTAATGATAAATAAATGATAAATAAAACATGGCCCCAAAAAGAAATATTCCTCCAACGCTTTATACCATATTAAACATCAACATTTCAAAACAAAAAAGTAAAAAAGGGGCTATTTCTTGATTTCCCGTCATTATTTCAGGTCAGTAATCAGGAAATATCCCAAAATAAGACAAAAAGTTGTGAGACATGGTAGATTCAGGCCCAAAAAATGAATATTCCTCCAACGCTTTATAACATTTCCAACAACTTCACTTCTTTTCCGAAAAGACGTTGCACTTTTGGTGTAAATCCAGGGCGAGACTAAAAAAACTGACCAGTTCTACAAGAAATGGTTAAACAGCACAAAACTAATGACGCTAAAGTTAAAAAAGTGCATTGTTTAAAGCCTGTTTTGCTTGTATCTGTTTGGAGCAGTCTCAGAAAGAACTGTTGGACTAAAAAACCCTATATTTTATTATCCCTGAGTATTTTTTCCTGAATATTTGCCGTCAGCCTTTATGTAGCAACGTGAACAAAATGGAGGTCAGGGTGTCAGACTGAACTTGTTTTTTTATTTAGACGTATTTCCCCAGCCTTAAAAAGGTTTCTACAGCATATTTTGTACTAATTAAAACTTACTAATATCAGTTTGTTAAAGTGGGTAAAAATAAAGCCCACTTTTTATGTAAAATTTGTATTGAGAAAATGTAAAGCACAAAATCTGTTCTTTAAAAACTCGATTTCACAATTTAATGGCTTTTTCTGTGTCTCTGGACCTTTTGTTACAGAAAATGGAGAGAAAACTGTTTTATTTAGAAGCATGTAAATGTGTTTTTTGGATCTTGCAGCAGGTTTTAATGTAACTGGGTTTTTATAAAGTGGTGAAATGTGCCAAAGTGAGATTATCTTGAGGCACAGTCATTGATCAAATTAAAGTATGAGTAAAAACAGTGGGAAATAAAAGTCTCTGTTGATTTTCTAAAGATAAACCAGTCCAGGGCGAGACTTTTAGACGGTCACTTTAGGAATGCATCACTCCGACAAAGAAAACGAGTGGATACGAGGGATTAAAGCAGGTGGTAGGGTTCGTTTAAGAGGCAGATTTTAGTGACTCTGAATTACAGATGGACGCTCAGAGTTTGGCTCCAGTTTCCGAGTGAAGCAGGACAAAGGCTGAACCAGACGGGGCTTAACAAACACCTGCAGAGTTAAAGTGAGTCCAGAAAAGAGCTCTGCACACAAATCCCTTTCCCAAAAAAATCTACACAATCAATAAAATCAACAAGTCCTTCAGTAGAACCTAATAACGTCTGTTTAACCCTCGGGGCCCTTCATTTGTGCTCCACCTGAGTCCCTTAGACACAAAACCATAGAAACACTGTACGTCAACATAGTTTTTCAATTTTTTTAAATAAATGCCATTATCAACTTCAGTCCTCACCAAACATAACAAATAAATATGAATTTTCTGAATGTCTAACTCCGTAAAGTTTTAGTGATTAGAGTGTTTGATGTTTTTCAGAAAAAAACAAAACACAAAAAGTTTTTGTTTTTTTTCCCATCCCATATTTTCAAATTGGATTTATTTGGGAGAGGCATTACCCAAGCCTGGGAGCAGCAACATTGATTGTGAGCAACTTTTTGGGCAAAAAAAACTCTTTAAAGCTCTTTAAGACATTGTCATATAAAAATATATGTCAACATATTTTTCCATTTTTTTTTAAATAAATGCCATTATAACTTCAGTCCTCACTATACATTACAAATATTTATGAATTTTCTGATTTTTTTCTGATTAAAGTCTATTTAACCATATGATGTTTTTTTGTTTTTTTTTAATATTTTTAAATTTATGGTGGTTATTATCAGTCTGGGAGTGTCAAAAAACATTAATTCTGATTCGAATTTTAATTTTTTTCAGTCACTTGTAAATAAATTGATCATGGGTCCCTTGGACACATTTTTTTTTTTTTTAGTGGTTGCCATGGAAACATTAAGGGTAATAGCCGCCATTGATTCAATGTCGACAAACTGTTAATGTATTAATTGTGTAATTGTTAGACTGGATTACATACGTCAGATGGCGTTCAGTGAAATTTTAGCACTAATATCCGTCTGATTGAACTGTTGGTTTAGGAGCCGGCCCTCACTTTTGGCCTTTGGTCCATTATTTTTACTGTCTGCAGTAATCAACCCACTTGCTGCTCACTCTGAAAAGTCAAAAAGTCTCACTGAAAACCACTCGAGCAACTGTCAGTCGACGTCGAAAGGCTCTGTAATCTAGAGTTTAGTGATGAATGTCCCACAGAGAGACTCGGGGCACTGCGTTCTCTCATGAGCGCTCATTAGATCCTGAGTTATGTCCGAGTCCAGGTCCTGGTTCGTGTCAGCACCTCGTTCTGTGTTTCTCACGAAGGGAGTGTCTTCGCCGAGAGCTACCACTCGAATCAACAAATCATCAGCCGCTTATCTCCAAAACGGGACTGATAAAAGAAACTGGGCAAATGAAATCAGAGCCACAGCACAAGAAGAGTTAAAGGGATAGTTCAGTATTTTACTAAAAAAAGAATTTTCTATTTAAGTAGAAGCAAGCAGAAGAGTTATTTTAGGTGTGATCTGGGTTTAGAATTAAATAAAGAATCAGCTATTTATTATTGTTTAACAGGTGGAGTTGCTTTTCTACCAAACTATCTCTTTCTAATTGACTGAGAAAGTCCCTGTGTCCTTCCTGTTGATGTCATTAATTTGTCCCGTAATAAAATAAAATAAAATAAAATAAAATAAAATAAAATAAAATAAAATAAAATAAAATAAAATAAAATAAAATAAAATAAAATAAAATAAAATAAAATAAAATAAAATAAAATAAAATAAAATAAAATAAAATAAAATAAAATAAAATAATAAAATAAAATAAAATAAAAATAAAATAAAATAAAATTAAATTAAATTAAATTAAATTAAATTAAATTAAATTAAATTTTATTAAATTTAATTAAATTTATATAAATTTAATTTAATTTAATTTAATTTAATTTAATTTAATTTAAAGGCACTTTTTTAACACCCAAGGTCACTGTACGAGTCAGATAAAAGAAAAAGGACAAGGTACAGACCACTTAAATGGACATAATTAAAAACACTGATAAATTAGATTGATTAAAACCGTCACATCGATGGGTTATATTGAAAAAATTATGTTTGGACCAGTCTACATTGTTCCTCAGGACTGCACCAGGAAAAAAAGAGGTCTCATTGAAAATATTGATTTAGAAATACTTTAGCAAAAGAAGCCTCTGCGAAAAGACCACAATAAAGTAACGGTAAATGTCTCGTTTCTGGAGGAGAACAGGGAAAGATTCAGTAAAGTGGACTGTTGTTTCCTTCTGACACACATTTGGAGAATAAAACAAGTGTGACTCTAATCTAAATATTAACACTTAACTCTTTTAGTTCAATTATTTTTTCAGTAAACAAGAGCCTACAGCAGTAAAGATAAACAAAAGATCTCCATGAATCATAATAATGATAAAAAGTGATCCTCATTTAAAGGGATGTAAGAAAATGTGAAAAATTACTGCATAAACGGAGAAGAAACTGGTGGAATTTGACAAAAATGTGTTGCAATATTGAGTCAGCGAGAGATAAAAATGATTGATCGATGAACTTCCAGTTTTTGTTTTGATAAAGATCAGTTTTACTGGTTTTCTCTTTTTGAAGCTTTTACAAAAATGTTGGAGTCAAAATAAAAAACAGTCCTTTAAATGAAAGTACAGTAACGTCTACCTCAAGTAAACTCTGCGTTAAACTCTTCTTCTTCTTCTTCTTCTTCTTCTTCTTCTGGATCAGACGTGGATTTGTGAGCAACACCAAACGGCGGCTGGAGCCAAACAGATCTGAAAAACACACAAAAGAGAAAGAAAAATCAGAAAAATGGCTCTACTTTTGTTTATAATAAATGCATGAATAAATTTTGTCGCTGCTGGAAAAGTTACGAAACACAATATATCATTATCTCTATTATTTCTTAATCAATTTAGCTACATTTTGGAGAACAGTGGAACTACTCTGTGTAATTTAAATGGAAAGTGAAGTCGTTCTGTGTTTGAAATGTCGATTGTTTGTAGCATTAATTCTCTAAATACAGAATATATTTATAAAACAGTTCATCTGGAAACCATTGGACTTCTGTCGCTGTCCCACTGTCGTCCTTTAATCCCCGCTCACAGCCGTCGCTCTCCACTCTTTTGGCTTCACTCTGCGACTGTAAAAAAGAGAGAAGCTTTTTCGGCAAGTCGCTCCAAAAAGACACTTTAAAAATCTGAAGGGGATTTAATATCAAGTCCATTAGGGCTTTTCCCGAGCCCTGTAAAGACTCAATTAGGGGATAATTCTGATTCGAGCCACATGCGTAAAAAAAAAAAAAAAAAAGACAGAAAGAAAAGAGAGGGATTTCTGGTTCGGTGGAGTCAGGTTACGCTCCATCTTCAACAAATGTGTGTAGTTTTTAACAGGAGTCACACTTTTACCTCAATAAATATCAAGGTGTACGACTGTAAACACTAACAAACTATAAAAAACGTCAGAACAGGCTCTTTTTTTTAACAAAATGGTGCTTTGATGCTGTTTGTTCATTTCATTTATTCATTTATTTAGTTGGGACAGTGCTTATTAATGAACGTACAATGCAAATTTTTGAAAATACGCTGGATTTATCCCAATGCTCGTATCCCGCTTTAGCCTCAGACATAGAAAAAACTAAAATAAAGTAAACTAAAGTACTAAATTGTACTTCACAATCCTCTCTGGAGGTTGACCTAGTCCCACTCTCTTTGATAAAATCCCTCAGTGACAGTGGGGCCATGTTGGAGGGAGTAATGTCACTGATAGAAACGGTTAAAAACAGTAAAAGTTGATGAAAAGTGCTCGCTCAGAGGTTCGGGGGAGACTGGACCCTCTGACACTCAGCAGCTCTTCTCACAAACTCAAAAACACCACTACTGTATAATTAAACAAGTCTAATGAACAGACGTGTCTCTGTTAATTCACTGAGATGTTCAAACAAATGACAGATGTGTGTCTAAATGTGTGTTTATTAGGGCTACAGCTGTTAGAAATATTAATGTTATGTTATAATAAGCCCTGAAACTGTCCCTTTAAATATTTTTATAAATGTTATAAATAAAAAAGCTCCATTAGAAGTGTTTGACCAATGAAAATCGTGACTGAACTTCAGTCTTGAGTGAACAGAGTGGCTTTGAATCTGTAATAAAGCATAATTTATATTTTGTCAAACACATTATCCTTGTTTTTCTGTTTGTCGCAGCCTTTTGCAGAACACTTTTCTTTTTGAACCTTACAGGAGCTAAACTGAGCAGCAAAGAGACTTATAATCATCAGTAAAGGCATTATTTCTACTTTTTTAACAATTAACCACAGGAAATACACACAGGGACTTTTCACAATCAGAAAAATCCTGAAAGAGTGGTTAGATTTACTAGAAAAATGTGCAAAATTAATGATATTGTAGGCCACACATGTCAAACTCAAGCCTCTCTGGGTTAGGGTTATGTATTTTTTGTGGCTTTGCTCATTAATCAGAGACAATAGGCTCTAAAGGGAAGAAGTCCACTCTAAAACTAGACAAAATTACACTTAACAAGTTCAGGGACCAATAATAATGCTTAACATGAGGATATAGAGGACATTGAAGTGAATTCACAAAATGATGAGTAAAAATGAGGCATAAAAGGAGAAATTTAACGTTAAAATCAAACAAAAAAGACTTAAATGAAGATGACACCTTGCATTCGAAGATTGTAAATGTAATAAAAGCGTCACAAGTGTCACCATCTTTGGCCTCTGAAGGTATTCTTATTTACTATTCTGGCCCATTTGAGTTTGACACCGCTGTATATAAATATTTGGATTGATTACCAATCAGTAAGCAGCCTAAAAGTGGATATAAATTAAAAGAATCATGCAGTACAGTGTTAAAGTTGGAGTCAGAGGGACTTCTCCTGCTTCTCTTTTAATAAAAAACTAAAACTGGACCAATTTTTCCTCCAAAATACAGTTTAGAGTCGACCGTAAACTTAATAAATACATTTCAGGCTAAAAAAATAAAATAAAATAAAAAATATGGCGTGTTTTGAACTGCTTTTTGCAATTTTTTTTACCATTTAAATAATTTCTAGTGTGATTTTTTCAACATGCACTTATGATTTTTTTTTTGTGACAAAGCAGGCTTCTATTTTTGTTTTTCTTTTTGTTTAAAGTGTAATTTTGATTTTCAAAATGATCCGCATTAAATCAGTTTATGTTTATTTATTTCTCTGTATTTAATCAAAATGCGCCTAATTATATAGTTTTCTTTTGCAACAACTCAAACTCGTGCTTCTGTTATTGATTAATAATGAGCTGTGTCCTAAAATAAACCAAGAAGAGGCCGTTTTTGTCGAGTGAGAAGTGTTCGTTCGGGGCCAAAAGGGCAGCGGCGGTGGCTTCAAAGCGACGTTAACTGGTGTTTGTGTCCCTTGATCAAACCGGCAGCTGGACGACAGACGTATAAAGCCGGACTAAATCTGGAGCATAAAGCTGGATTCCTGCGTTTGAAAGAGGCTCGGGATAAAAGCATCAGTAAAAACTAATAATCGTCACAAAGAAATCCCAGCTTAGGCCTAAAACGTTGGAAAAAGAGCCTTATTTACAAGAGACGAAGGCTGAAGTCGACGCTGGAGCGAGCTCAGAGGCAGATAAATAAATATATACGAGCGGAGTTTGTGAAGAGAACAATGAAAAGCAGAGGTAAAAGTTGAAGTAAATTGAAAAATATGAGAAATATGTAACAGCAGTGAGTTGTGGCTCCGGGACGATTGTAAATTATGAGCAGCTCTGAGGAAAAATGTTGTGGTCGTAAAAACAAGTACGTGTGAGTGAGTTCTGGACATTTTATCTTTGCTAATGTAATATGTTTCTTTCTCTAATTGGGAGACAGATGTGTGTGCTGTCAGTGAGTGGGTAGAGAGCATTAGTGAGCTTTTAGGAGACAGCGGCTAAAGGCTACGAGCTAACAGTCACTGAAACAGAGGAGTTATACATGGATGGTTTGAGGACCTGTGCTTCCTCATCAAAGACTGAAATTAGCCTGATGAGATTAGCATATATGTTGTTAAAGCTACAAGAAACCTACAGGGTCAAAACTCAAACTACAGCAACAATAGAGGGTCAAAACTCAAACTACAGCAACAATAGAGGGTCAAAACTCATAGTTAAGCAACAGTAGAGGGTCAAAACTCAAACTACAGCAACAATAGAGGGTCAAAACTCAAACTACAGCAACAACAGAGGGTCAAAACTCAAACTACAGCAACAATAGAGGGTCAAAACTCATACTACAGCAACAATAAAGGGTCAAAACTCAAACTACAGCAACAATAGAGGGACAAAACTCATAGAGGGTCAATATATTTAACCATTTCCAGCATGTTTTTGCGTATTTTTCTTTGCAAATCTTTCTCCTTCAGACTTTATTAGAGCTGTTTCTTCGCGTCAATAAACTTTTCACTTAAACCATCCACATTCGTGCAGATCTTCAGAGGCAGCTTTTGGGAACGAGAATAAAGAATCGTGCCAAATAAATCCAAGACGTCTCATGTGGGATATCTCTGTTTATCCGAGCTTTTCCCGATGCCAGCTTTTTCTCCATAAACGCTGTCTCTGAGCGTCTAATGCTGTTTTTGGAGCAAGACTGTGAGATAACGACAATAAAACGTATAAAAATGACGCGGCAGCTCTCACCTTTTTTACAAGAGACGTTTAAAATCAGAGTAAAAATGCACTGAAATAACAAACGATAAAGTGGAGAGCATTAAAACTGTTGCCTCGACCACATTTGAGGAACTAATGGGTCGTGTGGGTAACGTCCTTAATCCCAAATGCAAATAAATAAAATGAATTGTGTGTAATGGGACAAAAAGGCACATTTTATGGCTCTATGAAAACTACAGGAGAAAATGTTAATTGTTTATCTCATGGTTTCATCTAAAATGACTCCAAACTGTCTGTCCACGTCAGGGTTTTAGGAATTAAAGGTGCTTGGTGTAAAATATTTTAGTTTACAGTCACAACTATATTTTCAATTGTTTATAATCACCTCAAAATAAAACTCATTTATTTTATCTTGGAAAGACAAGAGACAACAAAGAGGAAGAAGCAAATAGTAAGAGTTATCTTGCTTTTCTTTTATATAGAAAATAAAACCAGACCAATTTTTACTCTAAAATACTAATACATTTCACCAAACTGAAGTTTAGAGCTGACTGTAAACTTTTAGCTCCGACTTCAGCATCAGAACGACAATTATCAACTCCTCGTTAAACACAGTGTGATTAAAACCAACATTTCACGACGCTTACCTTTTCTCTGTTTATGTTTGTCTTTTTTGTGCTGTTTCTCTGTAAAAACACATAACCAGAGCTAAATAAACACTCCCTCTGTTTTCCCAGCAGCCATTACTTCCTTATTGACGTCAGTGTCGACCAATGGGAGCGCTCCTATTTCCTGAAACGAGCTGTGATTGGACAGAGCTTCCGTTCAGGATTGAAAATTGACAATAAAGCCTAAATTAAGTCTTCAGGTTTTTTTCATCACGTGGTAATTGCTCTAAACTAATCTCAAGAAGGAAGTAGTGGTTATAAATAAAACAGAAAAAGTGTTTATGCTAGCACTGGATCCATCTGATTACACAGAGGAAAACGTTAATGAAGTAAAGTGAATCGTGAAACTTGGATGAATACTTTAATGTCAGCTTTTAACTTCAGTTTGGTGTGTAATAAAATGTACAGCAAATAAAAAACAGGAAAGGTTGCTGTGTTGTTTTATGGAAGTGATGATGATGGGTTTGGGACAGAAAAAAATAATCCGTTTGTGCAGCTCTAACCTTAACTGGTTTTTAATGTCAGCCCTGTTTGTTAATACATTCCTCTCAATAAATGTTTGTGAAATCTACCTTAAAATGCTCGTTAAAGCCCCTAAATTAATCAACCAGGCTGCAGAACGCAAAACTAAACATACATAAAAGACGAGAGAACAAAAGGACGTTTTTTTGTCTTTTCTTGACGACATCAGAACTCATTGTACATAAGGAAGTACTAATAAAATCACGTTCAGGAGACGAGCATTTTGTTAGATTTGCATCAGTTTTCAACACTTTTTGTGCAAATACAATATAATACTTTCCACATTTAAACCAAAAGAAAAAATGCCACTGTCTGTTTGTCACGACATTACGATTTGGGAAAGAAAAAGGCTCCTGTTACGAGATGTTACTGCAGTGGAGAAAATCGTTTGTTCTTGGCCACAAACTTTCTCCGACTGTAATGTTCCCAGTAAAAGGTTCCTCTAAACAAACAGAAGTCTTTGTAAAGTTTAAACGCACCACTTAACCTGCAACTGGATATAAATAGACCATTTTATTCACTGTAAAAACCTGACTGTGGCTTATACGAGCAGAGCTGAACCTGGCAGGCTCTGAGTCTTTGATGTAACAGAGTCGTAAATTAACAGCGCTTTCTTTGTGTCTTTGAACGCAGCGTTGGATAAAGACACAAACAGCTGACTACGGTAACAGTAGAGGGTCAAAACACAAACTACAACAACAATAAAGGGTCAAAACTCAAACTACAGCAACAATAGAGGGTCAAAACTCAAACTACAGCAACAATAGAGGGTCAAAACTCAAACTACAGCAACAATAAAGGGTCAAAACTCAAACTACAGCAACAATAAAGAGTCAAAACTCAAACTACAGCAACAATAAAGGGTCAAAACTCAAACTACAGCAACAATAAAGGGTCAAAACTCAAACTACAGCAACAATAGAGGGTCAAAACTCAAACTTCAGCAACAATAAAGGGTCAAAACTCAAACTACAGCAACAATAAATGGTCAAAACTCAAACTACAGCAACAATAGAGGGTCAAAACTCAAACTACAGCAACAATAGAGGGTCAAAACTCAAACTACAGCAACAATAAAGGGTCAAAACTCAAACTACAGCAACAATAAAGGGTCAAAACTCAAACTACAGCAACAATAAAGGGTCAAAACTCAAACTACAGCAACAATAGAGGGTCAAAACTCAAACTACAGCAACAATAAAGGGTCAAAACTCAAACTATAGCAACAATAGAGGGTCAAAACTCAAACTACAGCAACAATAAAGGGTCAAAACTCAAAATACAGCAACAATAGAGGGTCAAAACTCAAACTACAGCAACAACAAAGGGTCAAAACTCATCACAACAATTTAAAAATGTGAACAGACACAATAGACATATTTTTTCAAGACATTTTTTTCTCTAAAAAGCTTAAAATTCTGAAAGGATGACAATAATTTTTTTTTGTGAAGAAGATCCTGTAGCTTTTCATTTACAGTTTTGATTCATATTAACAGTATTAGTGTTATTAATGTGCTGTAACGTGTTTTAAAGTGAGATCTCCACTGGTCTTGAGCTGAAGTGAACACACAGTGAGGCTCAGCTCTTGGACTGATCACGCCCTCTACTGGTCAAAACGTGTTACAACAAACACATGTGCCACTGTTTCAACTGTAATTTCTCAAATATCTGTGATTATAAATGCATATTTTTGTAATACACCACATAATAAATAGGTATGATCATTTTTATCAGTTTTGAGTGGGTCAATTTAAACTTTATTTAGTAGTGCCCAATTAAAACCACAGTATTGTATTGTATTGTATTGTGTTGTGTTGTGTTGTGTTGTGTTGTAAGAAATGACAATTAAACCAATTTATATATTTGTAAGCTTTGGAAAAAAAATGGCAATTTAAAGAGGCTATAAAATCACATGACCCTTGTTTAGTTTGGACTGGGAAACGAACCAAGTTATTTTTAGTTATTTTTCAGTTTGCTATTGGGTTCAGAGTCGGCACGAAGCCTGACGAACAAATCTGTGGCTCTCCCTGAGGTTTTTTACGTTTTTCTGTACTTTTTTAGTTTTTAGAACTACTAAAAAGGGGGAGAGGGATTTGTGATGCAAGCAGTCTTGTCTATCAACTTTAAATGAGGTGTTATATTTGTTTATATTCTAGACTGATTTATGTAACACATTAGAATTCATTGCCCTTTAAAATGTATAACCTTTACTTCCCCTTTCCTTAAATTACCAGGATGTAAGAGTCTTTAAAAGCTAAGGTGCTGAAGCGAAGCAGTGTTGTCAAGAAAAGAAACACCTGCTCTGATCGCGTTTGGCCCGAGTCCAGTGGAGTCAAGTGGAAGTGGGATCCACCGCGGTCGAACACTTTATTCCTTCTTTAAGAGCCTTGTCCTTTAAAGTCTGTAATCACAGCGTCCTCAGAGCTGCAGCTTTAGCCACTGACCGGGTCTGGATCAAGTATTTAGTTCAGTAAGAACGGTTTAACGGACAGGTTAGTCACAAGAGGGTCAATCCTCCTGAAGGTGATTAAGTACCTAAAGAAAGGCCGGGGCGACACATGAGACACAGCAATGTCATTTCCTGCTTTTACAAACACAACCAGGTCTCTTTACTTTTATTGAAATATTACAAAATGAAAAATACTAAATTAAGTCTTTCTTAAACGGGGATTAGCTGTTTTTTTTACTGTTGCATTTAGTTTTTCAGTGTAATCTCCTAAAGTTTATTGTAACAGGAATCATCTGAAAAAATGAGACCTTAAGACGTGATCTAGTCTTTATAATGAAGGATTTTAATAGATGAGAATGATCAGTCCACAGCAGGATTTTGTCCAATCACAGCTCACTTCAGGTAAAAAGGAGCGCTCCCATTGGTCGACACTGATGTCAACAACGAAGGAACGAGGAAATAAACCAAGGAAATGGGTTATTCTGTTGGAAATACGTCTTATTTTACAGAGAAACAGCTCAAAACAGATAAAAATAGAGAAACATGAGCAAATTAAACATGAATAAATGTTGGTAATGCTTTGACGCAGTGTTTAATAAGATTTCAAATGTAACGTATTAGTATTTTGTGGTGAAAAATTGGTTCAGTTCTTACCTTTTTTTTAAATAAAAGAAGCAGGAAAGGTTACTGCTGCTGTTGGAGGAGAGTCTGAGACCGGGACAACAAAACTAACTCAAGCTGTAATATGTATATGACATTAGAGCACATTCACTGGTAAAAGTATCAAAGAAAGACTGAAAGAGCAGGTTTACTGTTAATCAGCGACTGACCCAGAATCTGCTCGAGTCTGAGTCTGTGATGAAATAGCTGTGTCAATCCATTTATTAAAACTGAAATAAAGGAAAACAAAAGCGAAAATGTAACCTTTCTCAGGCTCACTTTCATGACCCCAACACCAGATTTATGGAAAAGTTTGTAAAGATTTGAACAGATGTTTTATTTAAATCTCAGCTTTCACATTTCACATTTAACTTAGATTTAGCTTGGGTCCAAAAAAAACAAGAAAAGTCAATCAATAAACATTCACTAAAACAATACCACTGCAGAAATCTCCAAATAGTTCAATAAAAACAGACTATTCATGGTTTTTAAGTCTGTTTTTCTGCTTAAGATGTGCTCCGTCTGAAAGTGTGAAGAGCATCTCGAGTTCGTGTAGCGTCGGTAACAGCCAGCCTCGTCCTTGGATATAATTAGTTAAATCCTGAGTCCAGCAGGTGTTAGATTACGTTTAGTTCTTACCGGGACACATCAGCGTTTGTCCCGTGAACCGCTCTAACTGTAAGAGGCCTAAGCACAGGTACGAGAGGTAAACTTCAGGATTAAGGTCTTCAGCGTTAGGCCCAAAGAGGTTTATCGGACGATTTACGGCGATTTGTGGCTCATCCCTTCGGGGCTTAGGCTGTGACGATCTGACAAATCTTCACCGTCGAATCAGGTGTCCACTTAACGCAGAGGAGCCAGGTTAATCCGGTCGATGGCTGGAGAAGACCGGCGGATCTCGTTAGTGGAGCTGTTTTAAAGGGTGCTCACAGTGAGATCCCATTAGACGGGATTGTTCCAAAACAGATTCACCAAGGATTGTGACAGCGGCGTTTAGTTTTTAGAGACGTACGCCGTGACATGTCGAGTCTGGTTTGTTTGTGGTTGGGTCAAGTGTGGGCAGCGTGAAGGAAGGAAGGAAGGAAGGACGGAAGGAAGGAAGGAAGGAAGGAAGGAAGTGACTTAAGGCACAGGTTTTGAGGCAGACACAGACTGGACACAAAGTCAAACTAAGGTCATAATGAAGAGATGGCTTTTAAAAGGACATATTCATGAAAAAGTGAAAAATCAAGTCATATCATGTAACTCTTTTTTCTTTGCCAATAGCATAATGTGAAAAGTAGAACTAGTAATAGCACCAGAACTTAACCAAAGGTGTCTTTTTATTCATATAGAATGACTTTAAATGAGTAATTTGTATTTGTTTCCATTTGGTTTGCATTTTGTTGTCTTACTTTCTTGTAAAATCTTTTTCTAACTCAGAGAATTTCTCTGTTTTTTCATCATGTGCATGTTTTTGAATCAGACTGAGGCAACACTTTAAGGGTTTTCCGCAAAGTTCACTCAGAAAACCTTGGCTTTCTTCCCAAAGTCTTACTTAAACCTGCTCTGGACCAGTCTGAACCAGTACTGGTCTCAAGTTCCTTCATAACTCTCCTGATTGCTGAAAAAGTTCTAAAAAGTTGGAAGCAAATAAATCTGTTTTTTTTTTTTCTTTTAAAAAGAAACAAAACCCACTGAGGTCCTTTTTTTTCCAGATTTCTTATAACAGTTTTGTATAAGGAGCATGTTTCTCAATTTTGATTCAATTGCTGCGGAAAAATCCTACAGAAAAAGTGTCTATTAACAGAAAAACAGCACAAAAAAAAAAGGGAAGCAAAGTTAAATGTGGTTAAATATTGACAATTTATTTATGAGATGATGCTGAAAACACACAGATATAAAGGATAAGCGCTAAATTTTGATGTAATGTATTAGTATTTTGCAGTTAAGAGTCACTTTTACTTTTTGTACAATAAATCCTGCAGGTCTCTATGTTATTTATAGAACAGTGTGAGTGGAATATATTTCAGTGACTGCAGTTTTCCAAATGGATTTCTCAGTCTCATATCCAGGTCTTAGTTTAGTTTTCACAGTTTTTCAGCCAGAGCAATAACACCCAGCTTTAATTCATTTTAATCGACAAAAAACCCCCGGAGAAGGTTATTTATAAGACATAATTACTACCGACTAAATCTCGTCTGTTGATTTGAACTTGTCCTCCTTCTGTTATCATCAAGTGTTTGTTTAGAGCCTCCTCCTGACGCTGCAGAGGAGAACTATCTGAGAGATAATCGCGTCCGAGGGCAGGAAGGGCGGGTAACAGCGCCGTTTTCTGCTCCTGACCTAAATCCTTTGCACCTCGAGCCTCACCCCTGACGTGAGCCGGCGACACCTCCCTTTCCACCGGATCACTTCCTACGGGACGCCGCTCCTCCACGAACGGAGTCTAAACCGGAGCAATTACAGTAAACGACGCCGGATACGATCAGACCTCAGCGTGTCTCTGAGAAAACATCGGCTCGTCTGAGAAAACGGGGCTTCTACCGAGTTTTAGGAGCTGACTTCAACACATTAAACACTTCTGACGATACTGTTTTCAATAGTGTTTAATCAAAATAATCGAAATCATTTCAAGATAAGTCTCAAAGCTGTGATTATATTGGCTTCAGTTCATAGTGTTTTTAAATCTTTAAGTGGTTTTGTGTTGGTGGAGACTGCACTGTGTTAATTGTGTCTAACTTCTGCCTCCTGAGCCTCAAATGTGCTTTTCTAAGTGAAAAAGTGCAGAAGAGTGGCCAGTTTGATTCAGAGAAAGGCATTTAGTGTTTTATCAATTGTGAAAAACTGTCATTTATGTAGCAGGAAGTAGTTAAGATTCAGAAAGAGTAAACTACAGCTGTTTTCGAGGCTGAAAGTTGAATGAAGGGCCGTGTTGTGAAGAAGTATCTGATGTGAGATACTGCCCTGGAGCCGACGGGCCTCTATCAGCGGCCCTCATCGACACAAACAGATAAAAACAAACCACATCCGCAAATAATTACACAATCAGGAAATGGACAGGACGCCGCTCCGTACGTGAGAAGGAGGAGCAGCGGGGTTAAACCGAGCTGCACGAGGCTTTGTGAGTTTATCTGTCTGGGTCTAAAGATGACAACAAGGAGAAGAAGATGACATAGATGTATTTGCAGAAATAGATGTGATGTCTGGTCTGATGTGGTGATGGTGTTCCTAGTGGACAAACGAGGTACTGCAGCAAAACAAGCCCCAAAGTGTAAAAGAATACGTAGAGTTTAGAGTTTTAATGATTCTGATTACGCAGTGTTGTCCCAAATAAATACAAAAGACAGATTTTTTAGTGTCACTGACGTACAGCATTGTGGAAGTTTTCTGGAGGTGATGATATAAAAAGTAAAGCAAAATGAACTGTAAAGTATGTTTATTTTTATGAGTGAAAAAAACAGAAAACAAAACTAACAAAATCAATATATAATAATAGTATCTGATTTAGTCTCAAAACAGCAACAGTTCAAGCAGTTCCTCTGGACTAAACCAGACCATGTAATCCCAGACAAAACCAGACCAGACTGGACTAAACCAGACCATGTAATCCCAGACAAAACCAGACCAGACTGGACTAAACCAGACCATGTAATCCCAGACAAAACCAGACCAGACTGGACTAAACCAGACCATGTAATCCCAGACAAAACCAGACCAGACTGGACTAAACCAGACCATGTAATCCCAGACAAAACCAGACCAAACTGGACTAAACCAGACCATGTAATCCCAGACAAAACCAGACCAAACTGGACTAAACCAGACCATGTAATCCCAGACTAAACCAGACCAGAATCCTTGTTCTTGGATCAGGTTTTCATCTATTCACTTGGTGTTTTGTAAAAAAGACAGAATACTTCAAGATTGAGAGTCCAGACAAACTGAGCACTGCTGAAGGAGAAGAACATATTCTTGCTGAAGCTTTTGGACATTTATAAATTATTTCCATCAGTTCACAGAGAACAGCGTGTTTTTGGAGAAGACTTTGACAGCTGTAAAGCAGATATTATTTTATGAGTATCTTTAGTGAAGGGTACATTCCTTTTACTGTATTCACTACGTTCAGATTACCGTCTTCATTAACCTTTGTCATGTTTGAGGCTAGAGCGCGGCCGCTGGAGGAAACTCATTAGGACAGTGATCTACGACCGAGCATTTGTCAACGTCAGCGAACACAAAGGCGTGACTGAGAATTAATGAGCTCTCTGGGATCGCCTCTTCTTTTCAAAGCTTAATTTTTCCATTAGCACTCCGGGTCGTGTATTAGCGCAGAGACAGCTGTCAAACGGCTGCGAGAGCAAACATGACGCTGAGACAGGCAAACACACGCACGATTCAGAAGGTGAGAGGTAGGCCCTGCCCGACAACACGGCTCCACCGTCGGGTTTTTCTCAGAGCTTTAAACTCCACTCCTTTGTTTACGGAGCAGATTATGGCCGTGCGTCGGCGCTGGGCGTTCGACAGGTTATTGTTGTATTTGTTTTGAAGAATCCTGGTATTTGTTTGGTGTTTGTAATCGGTTTATGCTCCATAGAGACAGATTTTAGGATAATTTAAGGTCACTTTTAACCTTCCTGGTCCCTTTTTATCCAACAAATTACCATTGCAATGTGATTTCTGTATTTTTCATTCTAGTGTTGAAATCTCTTCATGTTTCCACGGCAACCATTAAAATGTTTGTTTTTTTTGTCCGAGGGACCCAGGTGCAATTTATTTACAAGCGACTTTGCGCAAAAAAAGAAAAATTGATCAGATTCATTGTTTTTTAGTCTCAGATAATAACAAAAATTTCAGAAAATTCATAAATATTGGTTATGTTTGGTGACGCTAATAATGGCATTCATAAAAACAGATAATATTTCTATATGTCAATGTCTAAAAGAGCATTTTCAGGTAGAGCAAACTACAAAAACGACTAAATCAATGTGGCTGTCAATTTTTGACAGTTCCACGCTCGGATAAAAATGCACTTTTTGTGACTTTAAGGGGTTTTGAAAAAATATGTTGACTCAATATTTCTATGACAATCTTTAAAAGAGCATCATTTTCAGGTGGAGCTCAAAATGAAGGGAGGTTAATACAGTAAAAACACAAGCTGCAGCTAAACTATCGACACACTTCTCCTAAAGTCGTACCCTGCGATCTTGACTTCACAAAGACCTGTTCTGATGTTATCTTCTCAAAATAAATGAGTGAGTGTTCTTCGAGGGAGCCATGTTAAAACTCTCCACTGGGGCTACGTCTCCTGGTGTTTACACTGAGACCAAAGCAGTGTCTGAGCAGTAAATGTTTCAGAACAACGTACTCTTCTCCATCATCATCATTAGCAGCAGCATTAGCAGCAGCAGCAGCATTAGTAGCGTTAGCAGCAGCATTAGCAGCAGCAGCATTAGCATTAGCAGCAGCATTAGCAGCAGCAGCAGCAGCATTAGTAGCGTTAGCAGCAGCATTAGCAGCAGCAGCATTAGCATTAGCAGCAGCATTAGCAGCAGCATTAGCAGCAGCAGCATTAGCAGCAGCATTAGTAGCGTTAACAGCAGCAGTCAGCTCTGGAAATACTACATCTACAGGAGTTATATTAATATCTCTGGACTCAGTCTGGACTCAGTCTGTCCTCTCTGGACTCAGTCTGGCCTCTCTGGACTCAGTCTGTCCTCTCTGGACTCAGTCTGTCCTCTCTGTCCTCAGTCTGTCCTCTCTGGACTCAGTCTGTCCTCTCTGTCCTCAGTCTGTCCTCTCTGGACTCAGTCTGGACTCTGTCCTCAGTCTGTCCTCTCTGGACTCAGACCTGGTCCTGTTTCCAGTCTCTGGATGAACTGGTTGTAGATACACTTTATTGAACACTTCTGTTTCCATGTCCTTTTAGGGTGAGACTGACCTTTGACCTGCTCAGTGCTGTGTCCCGTCCCCACAGGACCCTGTCCCCTCTTCCCATCATCCACCTTGATTTTGGCTGCAGCTCACCTCCACACTCACTGGACACAGGACCTCCCTGAGACCAGACTGTTCTTCCTGAACCATGTCCATATTATATTTAATAATAATAAGTATATTTAATGGATACAACAGCTCCTTGTTTATTTATGGTGTCCTATCCTGTCCTGGACACATCTCTGTCCTCTGTCCGTCCTGGGACTGGATCCTCCTTCTGTTCTTCTTGAGTTTTTCCTCTGATCCTAGAGGTCAAAGGTCAGAGGGTGTTGTCTGGTGCAGTTATTAAAACCCTTTCAGGAACCTGCTGTTGTGATACTGAACAAAACTGGGTTTAACTGAGCTTTAAATTTATTTTTCAGGACAGACAAATGTAAATGGTGTTATTTTGTGGAGATTATACACAACTAACACCTTTTTACTATAAACTATTACATTTCACACAGAGTCTAGAGGCATTTTTTAGGCATATAAACACTAACAAGAGTTTCTTTAGATTTCCTTCTTAGACACGACCCTTGGCTTTAGTTAAGTGTCCTAAATTCTTTCAGCCACTTACGTTTAGGGTAAATCTGTTTGGACGAGTGTTTGTGCTTCATTGTTGTCTGTCACTAACCAGTCACTTCACTGAGCTGTTCAAATAATCCACACAAAGATCGTGTCTGACGCAAGAGAGACGCTGCAGTAAAACCTGGTCCCAGAAGGTTTTAACCAGAGGAAGGTCTCGAGGTAAAATAGAGAAACACTGCCCCTCGCTGTTCACAGGAGGAACAACGAGAGATGATCCAGACTCCAAAACTTCTCTTCTCAACTCGTCTCCTCCTTTTAATTGGATTTCTTCTCTTTCTGTTCATTTATAGTTTTTATTTGAAAGTGTCGATACATTTAGTCAGTTTTCATTCTCATCAATCACTTTTTATTTTGTTTTCGGACTCAAAAATATGTCGTTGATGAAAACTATGACGAAAATTATTTCTCAACAAAATGAACACTGTCTATGCCTTAAATAATGAGTCTCTAAATGACAGAAAACTGAATTTAAGGTTCAGAAAGGCCTCCTCGGACACCAATGCAGCTCTGAAGGGTTTAGACAGTGCTCCCAACTTTCTATTCCTGCTTTTTCAGATCTGTAAATGTTCTGTGGAGTTGCTTGAAGACAGGAACCGGAGTGAAACCAGGTGAGGACGGTCTGCGGTGGAGGGCGGACTCTCGTCTCTCGGTTACGCCTCAGTTTCACACAGCTGGGAGCAGACTACCCACAGTCTCCCTTTGTGTTTCTGTCAATAATAGTGTTTGCTCTCTCATGATCCCGGGGCTTTAGCTCCTCCACCACCTACACCACCGTCCCAGGCAGCTTCCACGTGTTTGCATTTCACCGAACGCCTTTCATCGACCCACTTCTACGGCTTAAACAAACAGCGTTTATGTTTAAAAACACAAAACCTGTGTCAATCACTAAGAGATGGAATCAGCTTTAAGGTTTGATTAATGTATTACTGTTAATAAATATGACAAATGACATTTCTCTGGTTTAATTTTAAGAACGGAGGCTTAGGCAAACATCTACACAGGTAAAGTCAAGTACTTTTAAGGTCTATTTTCAGGCTTTTCCAGCAACAAAGAGCTACAGTCAATGTCATTTTGAAGCAAACTATTCAGTCAGATTATTTGAATAAAATGAATATGAATAAAAAACATTTACTCAACTGTTTTCAAGCATTTTCAAGGAGCACAAGGACTAGATTTACCAGGTTTCATGTTTATTTTTAGCATCAAAAAGAAGAAGAGGGATGGAGTTAGCGATGGGTTGGAGACTTGTGCAAAAATGAAGCTGGATGCAA
>JAWCTZ010001017.1:0-26095 GCA_036850595.1 Rhyacichthys aspro | reverse complement strand
GACAACCATTGTTCCAGGACATTCTAATACATTACAATGTCAGATTAGAAAAACTGGATTCATATCTATGCATAATAATGCAAGTGATCTCATTCTACTTCAATTGTACAACACATAAAACAGACAAATTTCTATAAAAAGGTAGAGCAATACACGTTTATTAAGCTGACATTACATATTGTTAATTACACCTTTGTACCACTAGATGGGAGTGCTGGCCATGAAAACAAAAAACAAAAAAACATAACTACACTACATTCTGCAAAACCTAGCTTCCTCACATCAGTCCTAGTCACAAGGATCCTATTTCTATTATAAAAACATAACTTGCTGATAATAATATGTAATAAAACAGCATGAAGCTACTGCTGTGGTACAGCCACAGTGGAGTACAGAGGAGCTGGAGCTTCTTCAGTTTGGGCCGTGTGCACAAACACGCCGCTGCTTTGGGTGAAATCTAGATCAGAGTATGTGACTTCACTCAAGGGATCTTCTGTCTAGAAAGGGCGACACACAGGTCAGAGAGGAACGAACAAGTCAAATTACATCCAACAACACAATAATAAAACAAAACCAACCAAATTTTAATTTTAGATTTCACAATTCAAGGAAAAAAATGGGCATGTGCAAAGTTTTCTACAGTT
Source organism: Rhyacichthys aspro (assembly GCA_036850595.1). Lineage (NCBI taxonomy): Eukaryota > Metazoa > Chordata > Actinopteri > Gobiiformes > Rhyacichthyidae > Rhyacichthys > Rhyacichthys aspro. Next base: position 25,451 of record JAWCTZ010001017.1, on the reverse strand, counting down.
CTGACAATCACATCCACATGACTGCTGCATGAGTGTCTGTCTCTCTGGGATGCTATATGAACAAGCCAAAAAAAGTAAAGCATTTTAAAATGATTAATTCATATTTCTATATAGACTCAAAGATAAAGAGTGTCAGTTTTGCACAAAGACTGACATATATTTATAATAGTTCAGTGGGGATAAAGTAAGGACTGGTCACAGCCACCAAGGCCCCCTTCAGACCTGCCAATAAAATCCAGAGAGTGCTTTACAGTCCAGATCCAGCTCCAATACAAACCCAACAGGAAAACTGGGAATCTGTTAATGATACATTGTGCAGATCTAAACATGTCCATGTTTATACTTTCGATTAATATTGGAACAGTCGGCATTGTCTTGGAGGTAGTTAAGGCTGGTTTTTGGGATTGACAAAACAGGTAAAGAGCCCTATCTCTTTCTCTGCAGCTGCCTGTAACTTTTCTCACTTTTCTCAGCTCCAGACGAAGCTCTTTTTAATGAAACAGGTCTTGTTTATGAGAAGACAGAAGTTGTTTCTACTGTAATCTAGTGTTGAACATGAAGCATAGAAACATGTTTTTTATGTAAAAATTGATAATTTTGTACACATGAAACCCTAACTGCTTAATTCTTGAACAAAGCCTTCACTCATTACATTTAATGTTTACTTAATAAAGCCTCACATTTATTTTGCATATTTCCACTCATACCAGCAACACTGAAACTTTTACTGTGAGAACTTCCCCAAAACAAAGGAAACTTTGGGGTTAAAGATTACTGTAAAAAAGAAAGAAAGAGGTTTTGTTCCTCTTTCTGTCATAGGTGGTGATTCCCCGGAAAAGGGTCCCTTCTTTTCAACTCAACAGCACAGATTATATTTGTGCTGAACTCCAGACAGTATTATTTTTGTGATAGTGAAGTGTTACCTTCAAATTGAACCACGTCTTTAATAAGCTGTAACTTGTTTGTCCATTTTACCCTATAGTTTGTCATTGGTCATTGGATTTGTGTTTGACTTTAAAACAGTTCACAGGGATCTCTTACCTAACCTTGGGGGTATTCCATGAAAGTCACTCAGAAAAATGTGGCTCAAATTCCAGCTAGTGTTAGCGCAAACATAAGAGTTGGTTTCATGAAGACCAGTGTGGACTCCTGCAGCTAGATTTATTTAGCTGCAACACTGAAGTTTAGTGTTGACTCAATTGAGCCACAACAAAAAACTACAGTGAGGCCATGCCCACCTCCAACACCCCTTTAACACACGGAGCAAACAAAGGGACGAGGAGAAACACACAAAAAAATAAGTTGTTCACAGGTGAGACAATTATCACTCATTATCATGTAAATATTTTAACAAACCGTGTCAATCTCATGAGAGCCATAATATTATTTTTTTTTGTTGGCTAAATATTTGATTTATTTTCTTTGTTGTTCATTCACCTGATAAAAGGTTAGAAGGACAGTGAAATGTAAAATGCTGCTATTCATATTATTAGATGTTTATTAGAAGTTTTCTGGTAATTGAGTCTGACTCTTAGATTGGAAATTACAACAAAATATTGAAAATGTATGTATGTATGTATGTATGTATGTATGTATGTATGTATGTATGTATGTATGTATGTATTTATTTATTTATTATTCAACTGTATGAAAATTAGGGGGGGAGAGGTCTGAATTTTTCACTGTGCTGTTATTGTCTTATCTTTACAACACTGTGACTTTACTTAATTTCTAAATGTTTAAAGTGATAACTGTGCTTCTTGGCATCTCTTACCTGGAGTTGTCCGCTGGGATCTGAGGCCAGACTGTAGATGTCAGAAGTCTGCTCTGTGGTGTTTCTGAAGGTGGCCGAGACATAAACTGTGGAGATTCCCACAGGAAGAGGTCTGCTCTGACTGTTCTCATCTGGGATCTCCTCGTACAGATGGCTTGACTGAAAAACACACTGTTAATTTGACACACTAATAAATATTGAATGTAGGCTTCCATTTTTCAAGCTTAAACAGATGTTGCAGAAAATGCTGTGTGTTTATTCTTTAGGTTTTACATTTATCATCTTGAGTTACTTCCAAATCATGCAAGATTTTTATCCGCCTTGTGTGAGTACTGTTAACATTTGGATGCTGTTTTGAAATTGTTCTCATTCTAACGCTTAAAAATGAATGCAAATAGAAATCCATTAGTATGGGCATAGCCTTTGATTTACTGACACTCACCTCTGGTATCTGAGCGTTCTCTGAAGCCTCAGGAGGTTCTGCGGGAAGTGATGCCACTACACAAGAATAAAGATATTTAGTTTTCTTATATGTTCACATTTTAAGATGCTTTTCACTCACCTTTTAGTTTGTCAGTCCCTTTCTTTCGACACAGTATAAAGAGAGTCACTGAGAGCAGGATGACAACAGCAGCCAGAGTCAGAGCCACATACAGCTGAGCCCCTGTCAGGAACATACACTCAGTATAGTGCTGTAAATGATCAAAATGCAGTCGTAACATTTGTTGTTGGGTTAGGAGATCTGGCATAATTTATGTGATTTAATTGACAGTATTTATCAGTGTTTTATATTGCTTCTCTTTTCTCTGTTGATACTTTTATTTTTTGAGCAGTTTTTCTGTGTTAAAAGATGTATCCAGCGCTGAAAATACACTTTATGAGCCGCTATTTAACTTCCTGGAACGTCATGACAATTCAGTGTAGATCAAAGGGAGCGCTCCTTTTTCAAGCATGTGATTGGCCAAGGTTATCCGTTCCTGAATAGAGGTTCTCACCTATTATAATCCCTTATAATAAATAGTGGATCTTCATCATCAAGCCTTTTTTCATAAATGATTGCTTTTATAATATACCATTTGGGGTTCAAACCATTTCCCCAACTAGAAGAAAAATGATCAGTCACAATGCAATGCAGCACTACTCATATTCATTACACCCTCATCACATGGTGAATGGCCTCTATCGGACATATTCAGAAAGTTGGGGTGGTAGTGCAATGAATTGTGGGATGCCTATCCTATCCTTTTGGTAAGGAACGTCTAGAGTTTTCTGTGGTAAGAGAGGCTCTAAAAGAAGTTCCTTTCATTACTGGCGAGATAATTCGGCAAACTTTTTTCATGGCGACCATAAAGTAACTCTGCCTCACTCTTCAGGTGTTAGAAAGTTTCTCAAGCAATTCAGATTGAGCCACTCACTTCCTCATTCTGCTACAGTTTTCAAATGACTCCAAAAAAGAGGTTACTTTTAGAGTCAAGGAATACGGTTTATCAGCGTCAGTATTTAGTTTCTACTATTAATAGCGATCATGGAGACCAGATCACAACAAGCTAAATATCTCACACAGACAGAATACACAGTGCATCTATTTGGCCTTTTAACAATTTATTATCTAATTGTAAGATGTAATCATGATACTATTGTACGAAATGACAAGTGGAGTGAATTTTGATGAAAGTGAGAGTACCAGATGGTGATGGGTTCAGCTGATGTTCACGTGGACGGGAGTTTACAGAGGAGGTCACATAGAATGATGAGGTGACAGCAGGTCTGGGAGTTAAACCTAAGCGCATGACGTGATATCTTCATAAATGTAACATTAGTAAAGTACATTAGAAAATAAATTATTTTCTTTTAAATTAGCTTTTTCAATTTGACCAGTCAGTCATTGGCTTCTTATTGTGTGTGGTGTGTAAAGTGACTGAACTTACCACTGGTGACTTCGATCATGAACTCCACATATTTATCTGTCTCGTTTGAGCCTGACATTTTTTGCAAAACACACCTGTATCGTCCAGAGTCAGAGCTGCTTACATTTGTAATGTTCAGATGCATTACATATACATTTTTACGTTTCTCATATTTAAGGCTGTATCTGCCATTCTTACGCCTGTAGCTTGTAGTATTAACCAAGATGTTGTTTTCTTTGTTACAATCATTTTTGCAGAAGATCTTCCTGTTTCCAGAAAAGTAAAACAGACATTTGACTGTGATCTCTTTTCCTTCAGCCACTGAATAAACTGGAATCTCTGCTCTGGTGAGGCCAGGTCTTCCATCCCACAGCACTGTTTAACAAATAAACTCAGAGTTAACACTGTTCAACAAATACACCCAGAGTTAACACTGTTCAACAAATACACCCAGAGTTAACACTGTTCAACAAATGAACCGAGAGCTAACAACAAATGAACTGAGAGCTAACAATGTTCAAGAAATACACCAAGATTTAACTCACTCATTTAACGCACTGACAAACAACACTGTTCAACAAATACAGAGTTAATATAGTTCAACAAATGACCTGTAGGTTAAATTGTAACTGTTGTTCTCTGAGTGAAGAGACTTCTACAGAAAGTCCCCACCCAACAGGTCACTTGGATGGTTATTATATATATGTAAATTAAAACAAACCATCCTATTTATGGCACAGGTGTTTGTGATTACTCTGGTTTTCTAGGATCAACACCATCATCTGAGCTACTTTAAAGTGGAGTGACAGTCTCTTCACTCAGAGAACAAGGGTTACAATGTTACATGCAGTTGTCCAGTATTGTATTGCATATATTCCATATGAATGGTAAGACACCTCATGAAAAACTACAGAAGTGTCCCCAAAACCACCTCTAATGCTCACCCATGCTTCAAATGAACAATATACAAATGTACATAATTTACAGCCTTTACATACTCAGGTGTGCATCACTAACCCTGCTAGATGGTAAGGTCAGTGACAACAGCGGTGAACTGCTAGCCTATAGAGATGCAAGACTTAACAGATACTTCATGTGTTCCCAAGATAGGCCAAGATCTCTGCATCCATATCTGACACTGCTCTGGAGATTTAAACAATAAATACAAATAACACACACACCTGCACCGTGCATGCCGGCACAGCTGGTATTTCTTAAATATTTTTTCTCATCTCCTGTCAGGTGGGGACTTTCCCTGTCAATGGAAAATGTAGCTTGGTGGAGACATAGCAACAAGCTAATCGAATACCATTCAACAAACGCACACACCAAACACTGTTTAACAAATACACAAATACACTCATTCATTTTCTATCGCTTATCCCTCTCATGGGGTCGCGGGTGGCTGGAGCCTATCCCAGCAGCTTTGGGCCGTGGGCGGGGCACACCCTGGACAGTGGCCAGTTTGTCGCAGGGCTGACACTTATAGACGAACATTGACAGACATTCACTCTCACATTCATTCACTAGGGATACTTTAGATTTGCCAGTTAACCTATACATGCATGTCTTTGGGCAGTGGGAGGAAGACGGAGTGCCCGGAGAAAACCGACGGTGACATGGGGAGGACATGCAGACTCCTCACAGAAAGACCAGAGTTAGCCAATAATGTTTGAGTTGGCTACAATCAGCCAACGATGTTTTGGGTCGGCCGGGATTTGAACTCACGACCTTCTTGCTGCGCTAACCACTCTGCTACCGTGCACCCCAAGAGTTAACACTATTCAAGAAATACACCAGGAGTTAATACAGTTCAACAAACGCACAAAGAGTTGACACTGTTCAACAAATACACAGAGAGTTAACATTGTTCAACAAATACACAAAGATAACACTGTTCAGCAAAGACACAGAGTTAACACTGTTCAACAAATACACAGAGAGTTAACACTGTTCAACAAATACACAGAGAGTTAACACTGTTCAACAAACGCACAAAGAGTTAACACTATTCAACAAAAGCACAGAGAATGAAATCTTAATAACACAATTTTATTTAGTCATTTAGACAGTTTTATTTTCTGTCCAGGCCTTATTACTTTGTTAAAACCAAATTCCCATCACCATGTTTAATCATGTAAACTAGACAAAAAACAATGGAATACTGATGAATGTTCACTACATGAAAACTGTGAACCAAAATAGTACAAGCTAATTAGGTAACATTATTAAGTGGATATTAAGAGGATACTCACTGAGAAACAGCATTAAAACCTGACTGACTCTCATGATGAGACGTTTCACTCACATTAACATTTTCAAACCAGGAACTCTGTTTGTGCCACTTCTCTAAATAACAGACCCCTCCTGCATTTTTTCTCAACCTATTGTGATAAGTTTAAGTGCCCAAATATACGAGTATTAAAGGGTTCAATCAGAGACTTCAGAAAATTTTGAAGCAACTATATGTGAGATTTAAGCTTAATTTCTTCTTTTCATTAACTTTAATTTGATGTGTGAGAAATTCATAAATCACAAAATCAAGTTTAAAATTAGCTTCTGGTGGAGGGGTTAAAAACAAAAAGGTTATGTTGCAGTCTGTTTAAGTGTGGCTCTTATCATGATTGCTTAACATCATCAAGCTGTAATCATTTATTTGATTGATCACCATTTATTCTCATGTTTTATGTAGTATCACACAACACTATTACCCCTTTTTAATGTTTAATCATTTGCATACATTTTTGAGATGTTGAGATGTTAACAAAGAGTTTGCCAGATGAGGTAAGGCGAACTTATGAGGACCCCCTAACCTGTTGCACTGTATGTGCAGCAGGTTCACCATCGTTACCTTATTATGTGAATGTCAATCATCCGCCAGTTCTCCTGTGGTGCTCTATTTAGACATGCTTCTTAGTGTTGAATTGTAGTGCTGTGTTGTTGTTAGGTTGTAGCTAAAATATACTGTGTGCTTCAATAGAAGAGACTTGAATTCATATCGTACGAGTGACTAAATAAAAACACATCTTATACTCAATACAATAAATCTCAGAATCTGTATTTTGACTAGTGCCGTTTGTGATGAGCCACAGTCAGTGTCTTGTGTCACATGGGATTTTGAGACGGTGCTGCTCTTGCCCCGCATGTGCCACAGATTATGCCACTGTGCACCAATAACAACCCAATTGCCTAAGGTTACCAGCCCCTGCTATAGTATGTGATGATACAAACAAGGAAGACACATAGATCAGCCAATGAGCAATTTACTTTACACATAGTAGCAGCATTTGTCTGTCTTATGTGACACAGTGTCAGGATGGAGTGAGCAACTCCGAGAGGGTGGAGGAGCGGCACTAATTCAAAGGAAATATGATATAGGATGCACAAAAATTAAAAACCGCTGTTGCTTTCAGTGGATGAAACTTGTTTTCAATTAAGAAAAGAATTAATGAAGACAGGCCGACCACCCCACCTGCCATGTGTCTATTCCCCAATAGAGGGGCACGCGCCACACTTTGAGAACCACTGTATTAAGACAAATGGTGGAGAAACATTACAGAGCATCACTGAAGATCCTGAAGACATCTGTGGGAGACATTGGGAGGGATAAAAACTTGTCAGGGTTTCTATTGAAAGGTTGCTGCCACTAGGAGGCAGTATTGACAAAGTGGGCATGTTTTACCAATGTCAACAGGGAATATATGTCTTTGGCCTAAAACCAGTGTGGCCTGTTTGAGATCAAGAACAAGGTTATGTCACAGTAACACCTGGCCCAAGAACACATGTCTGGTGCAGGGCTGATTCTTTGACCTGTATCTGCAACTCACTTTGTCGTGATTTTTTTGCAATAAACTTCTTCTGCACCAGACTTTGGCTGATTTGTTTGTTTCATCTCAGCACATGAGACACAGAAGTTAACAAAAAAAACCTAGCTAGCTAAAATGTATGGATAATCAGACTCTTTTTTTCATATTTGGCCCAGATTTTAGCTTTTTTTTTTTTTTTCTTTTTGCCTCAACAGCTTCTTTTCTCTTTTTTTTAATTTTTATCAAAGGCTTGATGGCAATAAATACTAAAACCACATACATTGCCAGAGACAAGCTCTGTGGACTCCATAGTTAGATCCTCTCTTTGTAAACCTCGTAAAGTAAACCTTAGTAAACGTAAACTAATATAATATGTACAATTGGCATTTTATACAACATTGCAAAAGAACGATTTTAATAGTAATCGCTTTGTCTATTTACAGTCAGTAAAACACACACTTTAACTGTAAAGAATTGGTTTACGGCAGTTTATCCTTTATTTGTACCAATATAATGTGTTCAGTTAAAAGTTTTTTGTCTCACTAACCTGTGAAAAACAGTGAAATATTGAGACAACTGTTGCGGTTTTACTTCAGTTTTGACATTACAACAGCCTCAGGCCTCATCAGACTGTCTCACACAAAGAGAGGAGCCCTTTATGTGGGAGAAACTGGTAAATACAAACAAAGACACAGTACAAGACAAAAGTTCACTCTATTTTACATCTCAGCCTACATAAAATACTTAAAAGCTAATGTGAATATGCTTTATTGAGTCATTTTGAATTGGCCCAAGTAGAGACAAGAAAAAAGACATAAGCCTAAATGTATCTTAAGGCCCTTTATGGACTACCTCCATCCACTAGACAACTGTATTATATATTTTATTATCATCTAGACATTGCACACAAAACAAGGCTACTCTATTATCCTGCTGGCTATAAACCAGTTGTAAATGTCTGTCATTGTTGGTCTCTGGACAAACAGGGGACACACAACTCATGAGCCATATTGTCTGTCCCTCTGAAAGGTTCATATCAAGCAGTGGTTACAACATTTACAGTTATTCTGCCAGAAAATCTGAAGATGTTATGGTTCCACAAATAAAATAAAAACTCTTTATTTTAAATAGACCCTAAATATGTGCCCATACTGTTTTCATTGAATTTTCAAGTGCACTGTGTAGTCCTTTGGCGCCATCTGTTGGCAATAATATTGACTGCAACTCCACTCATTTCTGTGACGAAAGGACCTACAGACCGTAGCCCAGCACAGACATTCAGCCCAGTATGACAGAACTTTTGTACAAACGGTTCAAATGATGATTTTGTAGTAACCTTTACATTTTTTTAAAATCTGAAACTCTTCCTGGTTTTATGGGGATTCAAGTTTCAGTTGTTAAGAGAAATGCAGTGTGTAAAAAAAAGCAATATGTTAGTTTTATTCATAGAGTACATTTCGTAAAACAGGGAAACTAAATGGACTTTAAATAAAGCAGCCAAAAATTGGAAGAAAAGGCAGAAATGTTAAAAGGTCAATGATTAGGCTGACCAGCCACACCCACCTGCTTTCTCAGAGAAATCTAGTGGGTCTGGAACCTCACCCATTTAACCTGTCTTTCCACCTGAGCCCAACAACATCAACAACATCAACAACAACATCAACAACTAATTATAATAATTTATCTAAAATGGGGCAAGCTTTATGCAGTGACTCATAAAGAAGTCTCGCTGACGCATTGCTTATGTCAGGTCATTAATTTCTCTGAAACTGGCATTGAAACAAATCAGATTAATTCTTTGTACAGAATAGAAGAATTGGGATGGGTGGCCAGGTTAGTCAGTAATTATGGTTTATACTTAGATACTGCATGTTACATTTTGAATATTATAATATTGTAAAAATAAATAATAAAATTGAATTGTGGTGAAATGTGGCTCTTATCCAGCTGGACGATTCAGCTTGGCAATTAGCATAATAAAATTGATCATTCATTGACATACATTAAATAATGTTACAACATGTAATATGACAGAGTGGTTAGCACTCCTGCCTCATAGCAAGAAGGTTGTAGATTCAATCCGGTCCAGCTTCCACACCATCCAAAGACTTAAATGTGCAGGTGAAATGGGGATTCCACATTGTGCTGTCAGTCCTGAGTAACTTTCTTGTGAAGCTGCTTTAATAGGGCCATGTTGGTTTTGGGTGTTTGGCTAGCACTACCACCATCTTTCTTGATGGCTTTGTTACCTAACCCAAACGTGGTTTGCTGAAAATTATGCAATCACTCAGCCCTAGTCTACTGTCTTATAAAACAGAAATATAATGAGACAACAGGGAATGTTTTTCTTGTGAACTGTAAACGTCACAGCACCAGATAAACATGAAGAACGGCATACAACACAGGGCTGCTCACACATTTGCTCTTTAATTTGGAAGCTGGCACAAAGAAGTACAACACATAATTTCTAAGAAGGCTGTGTCCAAAACCACTCCCTTGTGCCCCTTAATTTTTTTTTTAGTTGGTTTGACAAATCATGTAGCAGTGGTGGGCCGTCAGGGCCAGCAAGGCCTTCTCTGCTGGTCTAAACATGCTCAGAAAAGTCCATTTATTTTATTTTATTTTCATAAATATGTAAACAAAATTATTCTCTATTCTTTTTATGTCATATTAAATCCACTTAGTTGAGTGGCTTCCAATGTTGTTTATTATGGTAGAGTTTTTATCCAATTATATTTCAGCTAGCTTGTGTTGTAAGGCAAATTTGCACTGTAAGTGAACGGTCACAGTCAGTTACAATAGCCAATAGTCAGTTACACTGGCCAATCAGACCAAGGCCGGCTAGAAGGTCTTACGTTAAACTGGACATGTACGCGTCCTGTGATTGAATAAGCACTTGCTAGAGCCTGAAAGGCTATTGCGGGCCTTTCACGGAAAGCTGGATATCGTGAGAAGAGCTCGGCCAACCCCTGTGACAGCTAGTCTGGGGGTTTGTCCGTCATTTCCAGACGAGAAACTATGAGTGGTACATCACTGAAGGCCTAAGTGTGAAATGCACGGCCCGCCACTGTCATGTAGTCTGTGATCCCTCATCAGGTGCTGTTGTTAAGTGTGTGATCCCTAGTCTTTCAGTTGTCTTACAAATTTCTGCTGAAATGAGTCTGCTAGTGTGTCCTTCTAGCATTTTTAAAATCTGTAGACTGTGAAAGTTGTGTAGTGTGTCCCCAGCTTAAGCACAAGAAGCCATGAAAAATTTGGTTTAAGTTGTATGTAACCACACTGCGCTCCCCCTCAAAGACTGCCGTTTTTTGTTTCCAGAGAGTAGAATAGGCCTATTGGTTGAAAGCATAAAATCTCCTGACTTCATTCAAACTTGAATGTTGGTTGCAAACTCCAGTGCCACACACAAAAGAAAGGTCAAAGAATTTACATAAAGTTAAAAACTGGGTAAATCAATTTTAAATGATTACATCTCCATCTGTATAATTACAGAAACGCTTCTCAGTACTAGACTGTACCATAAAATAGCATCATGGCAGGACAACAGAGGTATGGGAGCCCTGCTTTAATAACCACAGTTTTCAAGATGATTCATAAGTATCTAAGGGGTCAACAGTATTGAAGGCTGCTAAATGTAGATCATTTATTAGCTTTACCAGGGAGGTCTCTGTACTATGTACTGCTCTAAAACCCAGACTGAAACGTATTAAAAACGGAGTTAAAATTAATAAAAGATATATCGGTCTATGGTTATCTAAAACCAAGGGATCCAAAGTGTTCTTTGGCTGGTTGATAACTTGCTTAAAGCAGTCTGGAAAAGTGGCCAGTGAAATTAAATCAGCCCTGTAAATTGACGGTACTGTCGTAACAACAGAGTCTGTAGAGGATCTGGGATGAAGCATTTAGTTGAGAAAGAGTTAATGGCTGGAAGTGGTCAAAAAATAAGGATGGAGTAAATATAATTGAAAGAGAGGTGGTATCGGGATGGGCATTGCCTCTAATTGTGTCTACTTTAACAACAAAGAGATAAATAGATTTAAACAAGATCTTTCTCAGAGTCAAGAGAGCAAGAGGGAGTGCTACAGGGCCTCCACTTGCCCCAGTGGTGGTGTATTACTCCAACATCCCAAACCCTCAGGACTCCAGGTGCTGAATAAGGCAAACAAAAAGTGACATGACAGAAGCCATCAGGTCCTGATGGCAGTGGAGCTGCCAGTTCCTCTCACTCAGATGAACTGTTCCTGACATTATCATGGAGATATTCATATACATTCTCGTGCACTTGTACATATGACTATTTGTGTCCTGGACACATCTATTGCACGGCCTGATCCCTCCTTCTGTGGTTCTCCCTGAGGTTTCTCTTTTTCCCGGCTGGGTTTTTTGAGTTGTTCCTTACCCTGATGGAGGGTCTAAGGACAGGGATGTTGTCTTGTTCTGCCTGTTTGCATTTTACTGTCTGTTTTGTGAAGCCCTTTGATTCAATTGTTGTTGTGATACTGGGCTATACAAATAAAACTGAACTGAACTGAATTGGAGCTGAGGACAACATTTCTCTTTGTGATGATGATCTTAACAAAAGCTTAGAAACATTAAAAAATGTTATGCATAAGTACAAAATAACAACCAGCAAATTAAAGTAAGCCATGTATTGGTATTATTCCAATTATTCTCATTATTATTATCATTATTCCCAAGTCTGGTTCTAAACTTGAAGCAGGTATTCAGTTAAACCAGTTCAGACACTTAGCCACCCAAGTTGATGACTGTAATTACTTGCAATAATAGATGACAGTGATTAACTGAAAAGGAAAATGTGGTAAATGTCAGCCACTTAACCTCGATGACTTCATCCTGGAAAATGATTTGACAACTTCTTTTTAAAAATTACGCATAAACATAAGAGGAATTAACCTAATAGTGATTCTAAGAGTAAAACAAATACACAAAAAAGTTACTGGTTCAGATTTAATTGACATATAAAGTCCTGTCCTCCATATGAGGCCTTCCAAAGGAACTAGAACAGGTGACATTTAGGTGATAAATGTGAGTCATTCAGCTGATGTAAATAGCCAATAATATTATGTTTCAATGATGTTTGACCTATAACCTGACCCTTTAATAATAGCACTCCCTACTTCGTCCTTGTTCTTATAGGCTACAATTAAAATATTTGACGTTGATTATTGAGCTGGTTATTTTATTAGTAGTGGGAGTTACTTTTCTCCATTTGCGTGTTTTAATTGCATGTAAGTATTTAGATTTGGTGGAGTACAAAGGCAGATTGAGCCAGAGATTGCAAGAGACTCACTTCTGTTGTCAGCTAGAGCAGCAGAATCACTAACTTCTGGTGAGTGTGGACATAATCTGTTTTTACAAACTGTTTTTTTTTTTTTTTTAACTATTGTAACATATAGGAAAAAGTTATACAGATTATTTAATTGATTTTTTTTTTATTTCAATTGTTTTTTTTCTCACATAATTTCTTCAGGTTGAAATTGTCACTCTAAGTCGACACAATGAGAAATTGGGTATAGTATCATTATTTTAAAAATGTCAGTATGCACTTGAATTACAATTTATCAAAACTGTGCTTGATGACAATTTGTCTTTCATTTTTTCCCAACAGATAATTAGTGCTTTAATAATTGTCCTGCTTATCGGTAAGTCTTTTTATTATTATGTTGCATTATTTTATAAATCTCTGGTTTAAATTTATGAACCAAATTGATCAGTTTTTCAAGTGGAATGCTGCAATAATGCAAAAGATTGACAAAATCTTTGAGTATGCTTTTTTTTTTATCTGATTATCTTATCTTACTCGAATACTACATTGTAAACAGAGATAGTCACAATACGGTCAAAATAGATCTTAAAGCGTTGTGTCATATGTTGATTGATGACAAATAATCACATTTACTTATTGATGTCCAGTGGTCTCCAGTAAGTAATCAATAATTAATGTAGCTGATATATGGCCGTCTGATCAGAGCATTAACTGTTAAAATTAGTCAACAACAGAGGGCATAAGTAAATTGAGCTGCAGTGAGTGAATAGTTTGAAAAAGGTTGGCTGGTGTCATTCAGCTGGGTCCTGAGATGCAGCTCTAACGATCTCATCCTGCACAAAATCTCTAACATTTTCACAGTTTAATTTAACATGATAAACCGTACTTCCCCTGGAGGAGACTTGGGCTGTGGCCAGAAACAAATTACGCATCCCTCTCCACTGTAGCTCACGTTATCGCTCGCTTTTACTAAGTTAATTCATTCATTTACACATTTGCAGCTGAAATACAAATCACATCACACTGAGGGTCAACCATTGTAATTGTGTACCGTTTTAAACCCGTTGGCTGTGATCTGAGACAAGCTGTCAGACATCAGCGCCCTCGCTACTACATTTATCGCCATGTACTTTCTAAATGTTTAGCCAATAGGCAGTGTTTGCCGAGAAACAACTTACTAACAACCACCTGCGAATTATGATTGGCTGATTATTTCCAGAGCCGTGCCGATTTCACGGAACCTGAGGTGGAGACAAGTTTGTGGAATCAGATTCAGCCTCAACATTAATGTTATGATTGGCTATGTTATGAGAGATATAAAAACTGACTCTGGGTCTGCAGTAAATGCTCCAATTACATCTCAAATAAACTCTCATGAGGCAAATGTAGTCACCTGCCATCATCTGCTTGGAGTCTGGAAATGCCACAACTCACCGCGCGTTTAAGCTCTAAGTTAGTGTGTATTCGAGACAATTAAGTCTAGTAATAGATACGAATGAGCAAAAAACCCAGTTAGATTTAGACCCTATTTTTAAAGGTTAGCTCGCACCTGTTGTATTGCAATAAGCAGAAGGTTTTTGAACATACAAAAGTTACTGCCACAAAACACTATCAATTCACCAGCCTGGTGAGTGATTTCATTGGATGCCTGAATGTGTATTTCTTAAAATATTATACAGTTAGAGGATTTTGTGATTTTGTTTGGTGTTTTTATGTTTGGAGTTTTACGTCAATTTTTGTGTCCTTTCTAAGTTTGTACACCACGATACGTGAGGCTATATGGGCGGTAACCATCGGGACACCAAACCCCTTTGACTTTTAATCCTCTATAATTAATGCTTTAGAAAACAGAGTCTAATAGCCGTTTCTTTGAATAGGTATATGCGTCATAAAGTCCTTTATGTTGTGTTTATATTGTCACAACTTCATTGTACGATAATGTTTGCTTTCTGTATGATAATTTGGTCTCGAGTATCTGGCAACACTTCTCCGGACGCTTCGCAATACCTTGATCAGCGTCCCGCTCCTGTACTAGTGTCAGGGGGTGCTGCTGCACTTCCCGCGGTAGGCCACTGGGGTGTGCTACCACTTGGAGTTCTATCCAATTTCCCTCTAAATGGTTTTTTAAAACGTGACTTACCGATGAGCACCCATGAAGCCTCCTCATTCTTCGTTTAATACATACACTTTGGTTTGACTGCCAGGTAGCATAACCCTCCGCACTTTGAATTTAGGGTCAAACTCGGTAAGTGGTGCCCAATATCGCATGCTCACGCACGAGCAGACTGGCACAGAGCTGAGCAGAGCCAGGTAAATGAAGGTAGAGACTCAGCACGATATATTCTGATGTTTACCTCGTTTTACTGTTCAATTAGCTTATTTTTTAGCAGCGAGAGAAAGGAAAGCTAACTTCATGTAGCCTACAGTTTATCTTAGTTTCACAGACCCTCCCTCTGAGCGTTACCATGGAGACCCTGACAAGCGGCTTTGCTTACCAACATAATTTATACTCCTTTAGTGCACTTTGATTATGTGCTGCTGTGTTGTATTGCTACTGTAGAGTTTTATTTATTAAAATAAAACACATATAACAGGCAAATCCAAAACATGGTTTGTTAAATGAACGTACAGCTGTGAAGATAACATCTCAAACAAACCACGATTATTTATAAAGGGAAAAGCTATCTGAAGCTACATGGCCTTATGTGAAAAAGTAGTTGCCCCGCAAAACCTAATAACTGGTTGTGCCACATGTAGCTTCAGAAGTTCAGAGCTTTTTTCCCTTAATAAATAAAATAATCACTTAAAAACTAAATTTTGTATATACTACAGTTATTTTTGTCTAATATTTAAATTTGTTTGATGATCTGAAACATTTAAGTGTGACAAATATGCTAAAAAAAAAACCCCAAAAGCAAAACAGAAATCAGGGGACAAGTACTTTATAGTGTATATACTATTAATTAGACAGAGCAGTGATAAGACTCCAGTCTGCTTTTTTGACACATTGGGCACGCACAATAGGGCCTCCATATCCATTGGGATATCCATTGAGTTGTCCAATGAGAAGCAGAGGGATGTTGATGAAGTTTCTCTTCTACAAACACGTTAATATTTGAAAAGTAATGAG
Source organism: Rhyacichthys aspro (assembly GCA_036850595.1). Lineage (NCBI taxonomy): Eukaryota > Metazoa > Chordata > Actinopteri > Gobiiformes > Rhyacichthyidae > Rhyacichthys > Rhyacichthys aspro. Next base: position 9,547 of record JAWCTZ010001017.1, on the reverse strand, counting down.
ACAAATACTTGGATTACTTGTGCCGCAAAACTGATGTATTGTATTGTATTATTCTTCTACTAATTGACTAAAGTGACTTTGTTATGTGTTTAGTGGGATTCTGTGACGCAAAGCGTGAAGATAATGGCGAAGGAAGCAAACAAGGAAACAATCAGAGAGTGACTGAAGGAAAAAATGAAGGAATCAATCAAGGAAAAGAGGAAAGAAATGAGCAGGGACGCAAAGGAAAGGATGATGGAAGCAAACAAGGACATAATGAAAGGAATAGTGAAGAAAGCACACAAGGAGGTAAACAAGCAAGGGATGATTGGAGCAATCAAGGAGAGGATGAAGGAAAGAGTGAAGGAAACAAAAAAGGAAGCAACCGTAAAAAGAGTGAAGGAAACAATGGGGACAGGAATCAAAGAAACAAAACTAAATCCAGAGGACATGACAGAGACAGGAACGATGAGGACAGCGGTGAGAAGAGACACTCGCTCGAGGAGCACCAGCAGCGAAACAATAAAGACAGACCTGCAGACAAAGGAAAGGGCAAAGAAAAGAAGAAAGAAATAAACGAAGAAAAGGGCGAACAAAGAAAAGAAGCACAATACAGTATTGAGGACAAGAGTAGCCAAGACGAAAATGACAGCAAGAATGATGAAGAAAAGTACAAGAACAACAGTAACGAGAGGGACAGTAGAGCAAACAAAGAAAGCAAGGACAAGAACAGCAAGGAAGAGGACGAAGAAAACGGTGGACACCCTCGGAACAAGGAGTGTAAAAACAGAGGAAGGGACAAAAACTGCAAAGAAGAGAACAGCAGCAAAGAAGATGAGAAAAGCCAAAAAAAGGAAGATGAAAAGAGTGAGGAACATGAGGACCCACACAGTTCTGAAAAGAGTGAGGAACATGTGAACCCGCACAGCTCTGAAAAGAGTGAGGAACATGAGGACCCGAACAGCTCTGAGGACCCGCACAGTTCTGAAAGGAGTGAGGAACATGAGGACCCGCAGAGCTCTGAAAAGAGTGAGGAACATGTCAACCCGCACAGCTCTGAAAAGAGTAAGGAACATGAGGACCCGAACAGCTCTGAGGATCCGCACAGTTCTGAAAAGAGTGAGGAACATGAGGACCCGCAGAGCTCTGAAAAGAGTGAGGAACATGAGGACCCGCAGAGCTCTGAAAAGAGTGAGGAACATGAGGACCCGCAAAGCTCTGAAAAGAGTGAGGAACATGAGGACCCACACAGTTCTGAAAAGAGTGAGGAACATGAGGACCCGCAGAGCTCTGAAAAGAGTGAGGAACATGAGGACCCACACAGTTCTGAAAAGAGTGAGGAACATGAGGACCCGCAGAGCTCTGAGAAGAGTGGGGAACATGTAGATGGAAAACATGGAAGCCTTTGGAACAAGTGTAAAACCATAGGAATGGACAAAGGCAGCAATGAGAACAAGACCATTAAAGATGAGGACCCACACAGCTCTGAGGACTCGCACAGTTCTGAAAAGAGTGAGGAACATCAGGACCCACACAGTTCTGAAAGGAGTGAGGAACATGAGGACCCAAACAGTTATGAAAAGAGTGAGGAACATGAGGACCCAAACAGTTATGAAAAGAGTGAGGAACATGAGGACTCACACAGTTCTGAAAAGAGTGAGGAACATGAGGACCCGCAGAGCTCTGAAAAGTGTGAGGAACATGAGGACCCGCAAAGCTCTGAAAAGAGTGAGGAACATGAAGATGGAAAACATGGAAGCCTTTGGAACAAGTGTAAAACCATAGGAATGGACAAAGGCAGCAATGAGAACAAGACCATTAAAGATGAGGATCCACACAGCTCTGAGGACTCGCACAGTTCTGAAAAAAGTGAGGAACATCAGGACCCACACAGTTCTGAAAGGAGTGAGGAACATGAGGACTCACACAGTTCTGAAAAGAGTGAGGAACATGAGGACCCAGACAGCTCTGAAAAGAGTGAGGAACATGAGGACCCGCAGAGCTCTGAAAAGTGTGAGGAACATGAGGACCCGCAAAGCTCTGAAAAGAGTGAGGAACATGAAGATGGAAAACATGGAAGTCTTTGGAACAAGTGTAAAACCATAGGAATGGACAAAGGCAGCAATGAGAACAAGACCATTAAAGATGAGGATCCACACAGCTCTGAGGACTCGCACAGTTCTGAAAAGAGTGAGGAACATCAGGACCCACACAGTTCTGAAAAGAGTGAGGAACATGTGAACCCGCAGAGCTCTGAAAAGTGTGAGGAACATGAGGACCCGCAAAGCTCTGAAAAGAGTGAGGAACATAAAGATGGAAAACATGGAAGCCTTTGGAACAAGTGTAAAACCATAGGAATGGACAAAGGCAGCAATGAGAACAAGACCATTAAAGATGAGGACCCACACAGCTCTGAGGACTCGCACAGTTCTGAAAAGAGTGAGGAACATCAGGACCCACACAGTTCTGAAAGGAGTGAGGAACATGAGGACCCGGACAGCTCTGAGGACCCACACTGTTCTGAAAAGAGTGAGGAACATGAGGACCCAAACAGTTCTGAAAAGAGTGAGGAACATGAGGACTCACACAGTTCTGAAAAGAGTGAGGAACATGAGGACCCACACAGTTCTGAGGACCCACACAGTTCTCAAAAGAGTGAGGAACATGAGGACCCACACAGTTCTGAAAAGAGTGAGGAACATGAGGACCCAGACAGCTCTGAAAAGAGTGAGGAACATGAGGACCCGCAGAGCTCTGAAAAGTGTGAGGAACATGAGGACCCGCAAAGCTCTGAAAAGAGTGAGGAACATGAAGATGGAAAACATGGAAGCCTTTGGAAAAAGTGTAAAACCATAGGAATGGACAAAGGCAGCAATGAGAACAAGACCATTAAAGATGAGGACCCACACAGCTCTGAGGACTCGCACAGTTCTGAAAAGAGTGAGGAACATCAGGACCCACACAGCTCTGAGGACCAGCACAGCTCTGATTGCCAGCACAGCTCTGAGGAGAGTGAGGAACATGAGGACCCACACAGTTCTGAAAAGAGTGAGGAACATGAGGACCCAGACAGCTCTGAAAAGAGTGAGGAACATGAGGACCCGCAGAGCTCTGAAAAGTGTGAGGAACATGAGGACCCGCAAAGCTCTGAAAAGAGTGAGGAACATGAAGATGGAAAACATGGAAGCCTTTGGAAAAAGTGTAAAACCATAGGAATGGACAAAGGCAGCAATGAGAACAAGACCATTAAAGATGAGGACCCACACAGCTCTGAGGACTCGCACAGTTCTGAAAAGAGTGAGGAACATCAGGACCCACACAGCTCTGAGGACCAGCACAGCTCTGATTGCCAGCACAGCTCTGAGGAGAGTGAGGAACATGAGGACCCACACAGTTCTGAAAAGAGTGAGGAACATGAGGACCCAGACAGCTCTGAAAAGAGTGAGGAACATGAGGACCCGCAGAGCTCTGAAAAGTGTGAGGAACATGAGGACCCGCAAAGCTCTGAAAAGAGTGAGGAACATGAAGATGGAAAACATGGAAGCCTTTGGAAAAAGTGTAAAACCATAGGAATGGACAAAGGCAGCAATGAGAACAAGACCATTAAAGATGAGGACCCACACAGCTCTGAGGACTCGCACAGTTCTGAAAAGAGTGAGGAACATCAGGACCCACACAGCTCTGAGGACCAGCACAGCTCTGATTGCCAGCACAGCTCTGAGGAGAGTGAGGAACATGAGGACCCGGACAGCTCTGAGGACCAGCACAGCTCTGAGGAGAATGAGGAACATGAGGACCAATTCAGATATGAGGAGAGTGAGGAAGATAAGGATGTGGACATGGACAGTGATGATGATGATGATCAAGATCAGGACTTGGTCGATGATATGGTTGAGGACAATGGCAGCAGAGGAAAAACAAAATGCAGAGGTAACCCTGACAGATACTGCGATGAGCGAGATGTTCCCATTGACACTGGTGAGTTCTTACACCATCTGTACCATATTATTAAATGTAAGTCCCATTTAAATTCTATATTTCTGTTGCAGGTTGTTGGACTGAATGGTTTGACAGAGATGACCCCACAGGAGAAGGTGACTGGGAGACCCTCGATTACCTTCACATCGAAAATCTAGCAAAAGTCTGCAACAACCCTCTTGAAATTGAGGTCCAGACTACAGCTGGAGACAGTGTAGCTTCAACAGGAGACATTATTGCCAAGTGCGTATTTTTAATATTCTTTACTGATTTGGTTTCACTGGTATAAAATCCATCCAGACTGTTTTTGGCTTTGACTGTGGAAATGTAACTCAAAAAGCCCTTCCAAGAATAATGAAGTTTCCTCAAGTGTCTGAACTTATTTTTGTTCCATCAACAGATCTGACACAATCACCGGATTCATCTGTAAAAACTCTGACCAGTCAGGGTGCAATTGTCATGATTATAAGGTTCGGTTCATGTGCCCAGAAGAGTTTTGCAGACAAAAAGGTTTGTCTAACATTTATGAACTTGTTTTTAATGTAGCTCAATGTACCACTGCATAAACCTTTAGCCCAAAAATATATATTCTCAAAATTTTGTTGATGGTTCTTAGACATGAGATCAGTAGAATCATGCCTATCACACAGTACCCTCAACTGGACAGAAACCTCTAATATAACATTCCTTTCACTGGGACCATGGCATATTGCAAAAGATTTATGAGTGCTCTCATGGCAGTATGCCACACTATGCATTTAATGAAGAAAACAGATCAATACACTGGACCCTAGCAAAGTCATATTTATACAAAATATACTAAAATGAGCCTATTATTTCAGAAGACATGCTCTTTCTTGACCTCTATCCATGAGTTGCACAGAAAGAAAGTTACGCTAAAGTTACGCAGGGTTGCTCCAAGGCTGCATTCATGTTGTTCTCGGACGGTTTGTGTTTCTGAAAAAGGATGTACTTTATTGTGTTCATGTGCTTTCATTTTGGAGTTTCCAAGAACCACATTAATGCAGCATCAGACCATCTTTCATTGGTGTTGTGATTAGTGGCTGAACAGTCTTCTTCTCTGGCCAGTGTGCTGGACCAGTTGGTTTAATCGGGACAGACCTAGTGGCATTGGTGACTGGGAACTCCTCCCGAACCTGAGGGAAGAACATCCAGGTGAAATCTGCGAAAAACCTCTTTTCATTGATGTTAAGACCGCAAACACAAACACCGCACCCGACTTCACTGGACAGTCATTCTTTCTGTAAGTTTAAAGAATATTTTCATACACAATACTAATGTTTTGTAGTATTGTATTGTAATATAATGAAATTATAGAGATGAAAAGAATGCACTGAAAATCTACTTTAAACAAGTTTACAGCAGGTTTTTAGGCTGCCTCATCAACATGTAAGACTCTGAAACCCTTACTGAGCACATTTACTGTTTCAGCTGGAGCCCAACTGAGGGATTTGTCTGTCGCAATCATGATCAGAGAGGACGCCGTTGCCAAGATTACAAAGTTCGCTTTGGCTGCCCCTGCCATGATTAAACGGTGTTTAATCATGGCAAATATGGAGTACCTGAATCAAATCATCTGCCTCATTTTTTTGGGCTTGTGTCTTGACTCGAACATCAGCCACAATAACTTGCATTTGTGTATTCTCAGACTTGTTAGTCAACTAGACCTGTGCTACACTCAAATCCAACAAGGATAGAATAGTTGTGTTGTGAGTCAACGCACAGTAGAGGGGCTCCTCCATTAATATGCAAAAGATATGATTGATTCTTTTGCTTTGCCTTTATTTATGTTGTATTTTTCTTGTATAAATAAAAAAGGATCATGCAAACATTTTTCTGCCCTATTGTCTGTAAAAATAATTTCATTAATAAACACCTGGTAAAACCTTTGTGTAACCTGTGTAAAAAGACAACATCATAAATAATTAAAAGCAGCACTTAGTTTGGAGATTATGTGTTTAATATAGCCAATGCCCCAAAATCTTCAAGGAGTAGTATTTTGTAAATGGTGCTCTAGTAGATATAACTGGAACCAATTTATTCCCTACAATAGATAGGCAGCACACCAACGCCATAGAGACTAAACAGGCCTACTGCACAATGGGGCAAGGATATTTCCTCAATATACAGTGCTTGTCATACTTAACTGTTTCAAATCATTAAAGAAATTTAAATATTACACACAGATAACTCGAGAAAAGAACTGCAGGCCCCACTTTCATCAGTTAAGGGCAGTGTTCATGACTCACCCATAAGAAAGAGACACAGGAAAAATGGGCGTCCATGGTGTTCCAAGGTGAAAACCACTACTGACAAAAATAACATAAAGGCTCGTCTCACTTAATTGAGATGTTAAACACGACCGAAAAAGGCAGTTCATGCTCGAAAACCCTCCAGTGTGGCTGAATTAAAACAATTCTGCAAAGAAGAGTGGCCCAAAAAGTAAATGCTTGATTGCAGTTGTTGCTGCACAGGCTGGCACAACCAGGTATTAGCTGAAGGGGGCAATTACTTTTTCACATATGGCTAGCTAGGTTTGGATAGCTTTTGTCCATAGTAAATAAAAATAATTACTTAAAAACTGCATTTTGTGGTTACTTGAGTTATGTTTAATATTTAAATTAAAAAAAAAAAGAAATCAAGTACTTTTCACAGCATGCTGCTGACAAACGGGCTGTTGCCACATACGGAACCATTTGTATCGATATCTGGAAGAATAGAAATTATGATAGATGTCATGTAAAATTTGTTAAGGCATATCAATAAGTTAATCAATTGTAATTGTGCCCTCCAACCGGAAGTGCGTAATGAATGGCGTACAGTTGGAGCAGGAAACAGATCTAGAAGCTAAGATGGCGGAGGAACAGCAAGAATCATCACAGGGGGAGATGGAGGGTGAGACAAACACTTATAACACATATTATTTAATAACCAGTGCCTTCGTTTTCTTACACATAATCCCGCATCCATATACAGGCCTTATAAATCTTTCAGACCTTGCACTCCTTGTGGTTTTAACCGCTGTCACGCAGCGATGGCAGGCACTGAGGCCACAGCTTGTTAGCTAACCTCTTGTTAGCAGCCACTGCTACACAAAGAAAAAAAACGCTAGTCTTGTTATTGAAACAACAACAACCGATGACAGTCACATGCTTTATGAACTGAATAAATAATTATGGCATAGGTGTAATACAAAAACGGGACAGTTTAAAGATCGTGTCATAAGCTCTCGCTTTTATTCAGTATTCGTTTTGTTTTCCCTCAAGACCTGCTAGCAAAGTTTAGCAGACAAGCGTTAGCTAGTGTTGTGGAGCAACTAGTTGTCCGGCTGATTATTATGGTCTTTTCTTTCAAGATATAAAGAAATATTGTCGTTTACAGCACAAACACTTTACAAAACGACTATTTATAATCTGATTCCTATAAACACATTAAATACCCATAGCCAATATAAATCCCTTGTATGTAAAAAAACAAAAACCCTAACCCTACTTTGGGGTACTACACTACAATTGCTTGCCAGTTTTGAAGTAGTATCTAACTGGTTTATTTTATTTTATTTCACATTTAAGTTAAAACTACATTAATAAATAGTAAAGAGAAGGATTACTGCAATGGCCATAACTGAACAAACTAAACAGTAGTACAACAACCTCCCAACATTTTATTCTTGTATGGCTGATAGATGGTCTGACTCTCAGTTCACTTGTGCCTTTATTCTTAACCATAGTTGCACCTGAACACTCTGTGTGAGCTACAAATAGATCAATCTAGTGTTACAGCCTAGTAGCCTCTTACAGAACACATTTTAACCGTCTAATTACCTCGACCATCGATTCCTTTTTATGTAACTCATGAAATATCTCCTTTTATCATGTTACCTATAATATAACCTAACTCTAATGAAGTACAACATTTACCACTTTAAAACTATGAGCCTTTATCAATTTTGGGGCAATGAAATATAATGGTGACAACAGAGAATAGTAATGCACAATTATAGCCCTGTATTACACCTATTAGAGCTACATGTTTGTTTACGCACTCTAGAGATGTCATTGCAGTTCTATTTATAGCCACAGCATTTAGTTTAGCTTTAGTAGCTTAGCTTAAAATATTGCATAGCATTTTATAAAGAAAATGAAAACCATAGCAAACAATATTGAGCTGTAATACAATAATCATCAAGATGTAAACTAACTTTAAACTTTTATGCAAACATGGACAAGTGTGTGCTGTATTCCCTGTGTTTAGTACACTTCTTTTCATTTCACAGCTCCCACTGGTTTTACATCAATAGCTGATATCAGATCTAAAAAAGTTTGTAAATAATACTGTGTGTGTAAAAAGTATAGTAATTTATGCAAAAGTTAAATATTTTTTTATTATATTTTATCATTTAAATTTAACATGGAAAACTGACTCTGCCTGCTTTTTGTTTTAGTTTTAGACTGTTAAGATCCTGGAATTATCTCTGCTTCATTAATTATCACATAAATGTATTGCTAACCTTTCTGCTCATTTCACTTTGCTCGCTTTTCTCTCTTTCTGTTTTACATCTTTGTGCTTTTTTTTCTCTGTAAACAGATTCAGCAGGCCCTGCAATAGATAGACACTTATCCTGTAGGTTTTTTCGTCGCCATTGATTCGTGTTTACAAGCAGAGTCCCATCATTTAAATGGAGAAGAGTCGAAGCCAGTGTGAATAAGTGCCAACTTTTGATTGGAAAATACAGGCTTTTGAAAATTTAAATGTCTAATAACAAAGCCTAGATGGTGTCTTAAGGTCTTGTTTTTTGCACAGATTGCTCCTTTTAGAATATGCTACTTGTTAAAAAAAACAATTTTCCTCCAATGCAAGAACAAAATTGGGTACTGTCTGTTTAATTGATGATAAGGCAGTCAGCACTGCCAAAAGACATAACCTCAAATGCAGCATGACCCACATTTATCCACATTAGGGCGATAATGTAGTTAATTTGAGTATTTTAAGCTTTTAATCTTGAATAATCTAAAAAATACTGGGAAATTGAATTTAATAGGAAAATGTTTCTTCCAGCCCTTTATACTGTGTTGTGGCTAATGCTGCTACCAGAGAATGGATTCATATACCTCTGCAATGCTTTGTTTTAGTGAAGTGTCAGGAAATTGACATGAGTGCAAACATTGTAGAGCCTGTGCAGTGTAGTACTTTGTTGATTGATGCAAATTAGCCATGTGCAGAGCGTTTCATTTAACAAGGCCTGGTCTATGGGACAGTGACGGCTAAAGCTAAAAGTTATACAACCTAAACCGACCGTAATGCACACTGCTGTTGCTGCTAGTGTTGTTTTGTGTTGATGCTGAGCAGAAAAAGAAAGAAAATATTTGAACAAAAAATAAAATTTATTTGAATTTTTAGGTCAGTCGCAAGAGGGAAAAAATCAAGCTGTCTCACTTATACAATGTTGGAAAAAGTTTTTGGACACCCCATGCATTTGTGTAATATTGCATTAAGAATCACTCTTAGATCTTCAAGTGAATTTTTTTAGTGAATTTTTTGTTTAGTTTTGAAACACATTCTCTGTTAT